>JAJLRJ010000012.1:25726141-25833641 GCA_024195265.1 Dendrophyllia cribrosa
ATGGTAGTCATGGTAAGGTGTTTTTAATCTCCTTATTGATTTTAACATCTCCATATTGTTTTTGGCGCGTGTTATATGTTACTTGAAACTCGATATGTTGTTACAGCCTGAAACATATAGGTTGTAATTTTCGATTTGTTAGATTTTCCGACAAATCTTCGAAACGAGGACGACGCGCACACGAAGCTGTTGAAATTGTCAATTATCATGGAAGCTGCCTATATTGACGATTTCTTCGACAGAATCACAGGTATACAGGTATACAGGCCCGTCGCTTAAAATTGTATCAAGAGCTCTCTTTCATTTTTCACAGTTGTTACGCCGATATCATTTTGATACTAGAATGTTTGATTCGTAAATTTCAGCGCAGGTTATTTCAGTGTCTGTTGTTTCGCTACAATAATTGATTTATGAAATCATGCGTATGACTGACCGCAAGCTTCTTTGTTTTCGATGTTATACAGGAAGCAACAACGTTCTTTTGAGAATGTTTTGAATTGCTGCAACCGTTCTCGCACACGCAAGGAGAAAATATTGATGTATAACGTATTGTTAAAGTCAGTTTATTGAAAAACATAACTGTTGATCCGGACTACAGTTATCGGAGGAGACATAAAGACGAAAGGGAAAGCTGTATACTAAGCTAGGTCATCATAACCGAGGGTCCAAAATGCCCAAGGCTTGTTCATAATTCCTTTCGGCTAAACTGTAGAATACCGGTCGACTTATTTGGTCTTATTTGCATCTCATTGAATAAGAATGGATCCTTTTGTTTTCATAGGCTTCGTTCTTTAAAACGTTTAGGGATATGTAAATAAGTGGACGGGTATTCTAAAATCGCTCCTTGCTTTCTAATATAGTCATTAAGAATGAGGAATGTTATCTACGAAACAATTGGCCTGCTTGCTGTAACCATAGTTAATAGAACAAACTGGTTATGAAGCTCAACAAATTTTAAAAAGAGTGTACAAAGCTGCTTTGTTTTTATATGTTGAACGAACCGTGACCGTGTACAATGTTTTGTTGAACGTGTGAGCCCTAGGGGTTGACACATTATGCTCCTAAAATCGAGTATTATGCTTTCTGGCATTGCCCACAAAACGGACTATTTTGCTTCAAATTATGCTCGACTGTTGCTATTATGCTCGTAATTATGCCGTAAAAAAAATCCCCGGACCCTCGTGAAGCGCAAAAATAAAAACCATTTTCATAATAGGTGGTTTTCATGTTACGTCATCGCCGCCATGCTGGTGGACATAAACAATAGTTCTCTCATTAGCTCCTTTTGCAAACCACCTATAAATAAGTAACACAATATGAACATTTAATCCAAAGAATTTCGAGTAAAGTAGGAAAGTTAATACAATAGTAATAATAGTAGCTCTAAAAAAAAGAAATAACTGTTACGTCGCAAAATGGCACTATTATGCCGGCAAAATAGCACTATTATGCCGGCATTATGCTCGATGCTCTACCTATAGTATTATGCTTGAAATTATGCCGGCATAATGTGTCAACCCCTAGTGAGCCTGAGCCCAAATGTTTCTACTGGTCAGTTGCTCATATGCATTTCAATACCTTTTGTGTTTTGTGCACGGTCAAGGCAGACGAACAAAAGAAATGGAGAACAAAAACATATAACAAAGGACTGACTGAGTTCCATAACCAGTTTATTCTATTAACTATGCTGTAACAAACCCGGCGTACCGGCATAAAGTTATTCAGCACATTCGTCAATTTGGAAAATTGCATCTCTTCGCGACTGAATTTTATTAAGGTACAGTGTGTATATAGAATGGCAATGTTACTGACTGTTTTGAAAACTTTGCATGGCTTTGCAATTGAATTGCGTGTCGCGCGGGAACAGTATTTTTCCGCAACTGAGAGATTATTACTAGATGCCTCAACATTTACCGTAAATGGACGATATTTTTGTTTTTCGCCGGATTTGACCCTAAAATCTTTAGTTTTACACGGGTAAACGTAACGGTAGCTAGAATTGGGGCAGAGATGGCTGTTGCTTCAGATTTTTATAGTTTATATCTCACTTCTTGTTCGTTTTAGCTTACCTGAGAGTGGCATGCTTCAGGGTTTTTTTTCCTCTCGTCGCTCATTATAGTCAGTTTATATATATATTTACCTGCAGGCCCGTTTTGTAAGACTTAAACTGAGTGCAAAAGAACTGCTTTATTTCGAGCCTTGTCGTCTCAGATTAGCCGCTTTCAGATTCGATCAAGATTCATTGTCGTCGTATGGCCACACAGAGCCGTAGCGATGGAACATACATGTATCTAAACAACAAGAGCGTCTCAGCTTATTAGTGGCCTACACTAATAAGGGTAAATTAACCGTCCTGTTTTGTTTTTTTTTCAAGTATATTCAACTACATTAAATAATTTGACTGTCGATTGAGCAGAAAAACATTACTTAACTATGATATTTACTAGTTGTTCCATTTTGGAAGTGAAGTGCTGCCACATTTGGAAGCTTTAATCCATTCATTCCTGCGCGATTTCTCAGTTTTTAAACAAATCAACGCGAAACGAGGAGCGATAATTAACTGAGCAATGTGCACAAGAATAAGAGCGAACACAGACTTGATAAAACAACATCTCCCCAGTCTAGAATAATTAGTGTGTACGATTTTCGAATAGAAAACATCAGTTGCGATGCGCAGGAAATTAGAGCTGCGAAATGCAAATCTGGTTTTGTTTACAAAAGATCGCTTTCCAGACCAATTCTTGAAATAACAAACACAGGAAAAAGGACAGCAAATTCTCTCAGTTGAAAGTTTTATTCAAATATCTATTAGATTTCTCGGGTGTTTCTTGGTGTTGCGGAAACTATTGTTGGTTAGCTTTTGTGTTGTGGTGTGGGTATTGTTTACTTTCTTTTTAATCTTTTGTTTTACGTCATTTGGTGATCGCAACACCAAGAAACTGCCGATTTCTCTCAAACGCAAAACGCGTTATTAAGTTCATATCGAGGAATTTGTCCAACAGCTTCGTTACCAGGGGTTGACGCATTATGCCGGCATAATTTCGAGTATAATACTATAGGTGGAGCATCGAGCATAATGTCGGCAAAAAAGTGCTATTTTGCCGTTTGCGGCATAACAGTTATTTTTTTTTTTAGAGCTACT
Organism: Dendrophyllia cribrosa; assembly: GCA_024195265.1. Lineage (NCBI taxonomy): Eukaryota > Metazoa > Cnidaria > Anthozoa > Scleractinia > Dendrophylliidae > Dendrophyllia > Dendrophyllia cribrosa. The sequence goes on from JAJLRJ010000012.1 coordinate 25,729,284, forward strand.
ATTGTCCGTTTATTAAGTAAAAAGTACAAAATTTCAAGCTGTTTTAATGTTCTACGTGGTTTCCGTTACTATTGAGCACTGTAAGTTTGCTTTAGTGCCCAAATTACGTTACGTGTATTAACTTTTCCTACTTTACTCGAAATCCTTTAGATTAAATGTTCATATTGTGTTACTAATTTATTATGAAAATGGTTTTTATTTTCGCGCTTCATGGGGGTGCGGGAAAAATTGTTCACGGCATAATTACGAGCATAATAACAACAGTCGAGCATAATTTGGAGCATAATAGTTCCTTTTGAGGGCAATGCCAAAAAGCATAATACTCGATTTTAGGACATAATGTGTCAACCCCTATTCGTTACGCGCCCGTCGGCCTCGTTCGGAAGATCGATAATTATACAACCAGGCTGTAACAACATATCGAGTTTCAAGTGACATACATATGACCAGATTGCCAACCTATATTTACCTCACTTTAAACCATATATGCGTAATTTTCAACCCATTTATTACACAGTACAGCACATATTCAATGACACAACCTAATATTTTATTTTTTAACACTTTTGTCACGCTTGTCGTTCCATATAAGTACCCACTAATTATTGATTTTGTATTGTTATGGATGTCGGTGTTCCTATACAACTGAATTAATCACATTGTTGGACGTACGTATGGGGGAAAATAGTTAGTAAAATATAGATAATATATATAGATAGGCTGAGCCTAACAGCGTAGCACTTTGAACAAGCTTATAACCTAAGGTGAAACTTAACTAAGATGAAAGGTCGGAAACACAAGAATTAATATTGACGACCGGGCTATTTTTCAATTTTAGCAATTCTCAAAAACAGTAAGGTTATTACCTGACCGTCTGCAGAGTACATTTAGACCGTACAAAAGTTCACAAAAACAACTTTTTCTCTGTCTAGAATAACTATAACGACTATTTTCCGAATAAAATGAGTTGTTGCTTGTCAAAAAATGCCCGAGAAACTGATTTGGAATCAAAAATGCAAAAATACACAAACATATTTGCATAAGGCGACGCGAGTATAAAATCTAAGTCTTGTTTTGTTTACATAAAATCGCTTTTCAATCTATGTAATGAATGAACAAACACTTAAAAATGGACAACACAATCTTCTTTTGAAACATTTTATTGAAATCTCCATTAGTTTATGTTTAAAAGCAAAACGCGTACATTTATAGCGCATCGAGGCCGAGCCGTGTCTTCGATGAAATTCAGGAAATTAATACAACCGAATTAAGCTACACGTTTATAAACAATTCTCCAAAACTAACGAGAACACAAATAAAAAGTCAATCACAGATTGATATCAAGATTAATTCCCGTCGAAAAATGTAATTTGTTTTACCTTTAAGTCCCTCGCTTGCTTGAAAATTCTTTAAATCTCCGCGTTGGTTCTGAAATTCGTAATAAAAACAAACATCTCCCGCATTGATATAAACGTATGAAGGTCCTCGAAGCAAGATTTTATCTCTTAAAGCTCTTCTTTTTCCACTAAAGCGGCTTCTGAGTATCCCTTATTTAGTATCCCAGTCTTGAGTAGCAAACCGCGAAAAAATGCAGGGAAATAACGACTTTACTGCTCCACTAAACCCCGCGAAAGATCCAACTTTTAAAGTATTTATCGAGCTGACGGCTGTGTAGCCGCGCGTGTGGCGTCATACGCGCATGTTTTGCGACGTCATACGCGCCCGCGAATTAGCCCTGCCCAACGGACACACATGTCACGGAGGCGCGCCCGCGAAACATTCCGCTAGCCATGACCATGAAAAATGACGTGCACAGGTTCTATGAGTATGGGGCTGCGCAGCCGGGCCTTCGGCCCGGCGAGTACTCCGCTAAAATATAGATCTCATACTTTGCAAAATACTGTAACTAGACTTATGACATTTTTGCTTTAGTATAACGCTTTCCCTTAATACTATAAATTTTGCAGTAAAATGCTCGTCTTACGTCTTATGCTCAATATCTTTTTTTCATTTTCAACATAACGTTTGTTTATTTGTTTCAAAAAGGGTGCAATTAGCAATTAATGAAGCAGCGTATAACAAGTTTGCAATGAACATTTCTTAAGTCACTCAAACCTAGCTTAGCAGTGAAGCTTTTCTGAGGAAAACAAAGGAAAGGTTTTCGTTTTCTTTAAAAACAGACCAGTTTTAGTTTTATTTTATCTGAAACGGTTGAAGTATCAGGCAAAAAAGTCAGGATAATGCTAGCATTATTCTCAATGCTTTTGTTTTAGTATAATGCTGGAAAAAAATGCTAGCATGATGTGCAAAAAAGCCTAAATGTAGCCGGTTTAGCAATAGGGACTTTAAGATACGGTGACTACGGACTACGGACGGAACGAAAATTAGGACTGGGACGAGACACATTTGCTCTTGCTTCCTACCGTCGCAAGTTCACGACGGTGCGTAGTCGACAAATTTCACGTAGTACGGAGTACGGAGTCATGAAAAATGTATGAAAAAGGAAGTTTTAAGTTAGAATATTGACTGAGGAGTTTCTTCTTTCTAACACGTAAACTAAAAACCACCTCTGGAGCAATTTCAAGTGCTTTTGAACTCAGAAAAGCGAACAATTTACGGCTAACTTTTGTTTACTAATTTTGACCGCCACATTGTTTAACTATATTCTGTATATTCACACGAGCAACAAAACTTACGATGTTAACACTCTCTTTGAACTGTGCGGGAACTCTAAGAACCTCGGCCAAACGAGGAAGATCTTCCTTGCTCACTCTAAACTCAATTAAGCATTCACTTGAATCAAAGGAGCCGAGTCAAAAACCATGGTACTCCCAGTATCATTTGTAGGCATCAAACGAAAATACAAATTCTTCTTCGTCTATTATTTCATCTGCTGAAGCGTAAACCTGGGCATTTTGTACTTTTTTAAAAGACATTTTATACATAAAATATAAAAACAAAGCGAGCCTTGTCTGGTGTGTACTTCGCTCTGTGTTCGTAGTCCGTTGTCTGTATTCCGCGTCCTTAACTTCGTATTTTCACGCCACTCGTTGTGTACTCGGCCCAGTGCTCCATGGAAAGAAAAACGGCGTCCAACCGTAGTCAGTAGTCCGTAGTTGCCGTATCTTAAAGTCCCTAATATCAAGAGTACAAGGAGGTGCCATCGAGCTCAGTCTAGCCTGCGAGCAGGCTCTCGGGCTCGGGTTCGAGGCTCGGGTTCGAGGTTTTGGAGGAGGGAAAGGAGCGAGAGCTTGCAACCGTGTCTCAGAAATTTGAATGCCTCCCCCAATACTCCCCGTGGCTCCCCGCTGTCCGAGCTGTCAGAATTTGGCCAATCAGCGCAAACCAGAAACGAGCGTTAATGTAAACAAACATGTAGCAGTCCACGTGAAAAATAGCTTTTCCCGGGAACTTGCCTGCTCGTGCAAGCTCGCAGCAAGTATGGCAAATACTCCAAAGAAGATCTGTGTAGGGAGAAAACCGAAAGCAGAAGATCCAAACGATTATTGTAAATGTTGTAAAGCTTTGTTAAAAGTTCGCTACGGGGATTCGTGGAAGGGGATTCGTGGAAGTGGACTTCGTCAGTAGAAAACCTTTTCCTTCCATCTAAGCATTATTATATTGATATTAATATTATATATTAAATATTATATTATCAGATGCGCTTCAACAAAAGACGGGAAGAGTAACTAATGTGCGAGTCTGTGAGCCGGAGCCATTTTTTGCGAGCCTCGAGCCTCTTCTGTTTTTTGCCATACGTGACCTCTCACGCGAAAACGATACTAACGGCTATCCGTTCGCTTGCCGTTTTTTTAGCCGTAATTTGGCAAGCGAAATTACAAGGATAACAGAGAATTCTTGGAAGCGCATGGTCCGTATTCAGGTTTCAAATTACCCTTTTGACATTATGCAAATTTTGGTGCACTTTTTTCCGACAACTACGTGCAACAAACTTAAAAGGGCTTAAAAAAAATTTCTGCTACATAACTTTCCCTGCTGTCTTTAACTTCGATTATACACCTTATTCCAAAATGGCGGCCATTTTATTATTCTTTTATATCCATGTAAATTAGCCCTCATGGCCTCGTTAGCATGTGCAAAATACAAAAGAATTTTCAAGTGAAAATGAGGCCATGAGGGCTAATTAACATGCATATAAAAGAATAATAAATTGGCTGCCATTTTGGAATAAGGTGTATTATGTTTAGTTTCATTCAAGATTTATTTTTTTAAAAACAATTAGTAAACATGAAGTTCAGGAAGAATTTTACACATGAATTTTGCGTGACTAAGGGCCTGTTTACATGGAGGGAGGGTGACCCGGGTAGCAGGGTCACCCTCCTAGCCGGGCTACCCTGGGAGGGCCAACTTTTCATACATTTCTTTACAAAGCACACTGAAGTGTTTACATGAGAGACAGGGTCACCCGCCTACCCGGGTCACCCTCAGTCTGCTTGCCAGGGTAACCCTCCTAGGTGGGCTATCTTTTCTGCATGTAAACGGTCACCCCAGGGTCACCCTCCTAGGCGGGCTATTTCTGTTGACTTGAAATTACCCGTGAAAACAAGCAATAAAAACAGCAAACTCGCCGCTATAGCCTTTCTTCTTGCTGCCATGTTTGTTAATATGTCGTGCTTAATAAAGCGTGCCGTTGCAATAAAAAAAGTCCGCCAAAACATGAGCCCGCCAAAACAATTTAAGAGCCCGCCAAAAAAAAAGATAGCTCACCTATATGATAGCCCGCCCTAATAGCCCGCCCATGTAAAGGCGGGCTATGTGTTAGCCCGGCTGGGAGGGTGACCCTGGTACCCGGGTCACCCTCCCTCCATGTAAACAGGCCCTAATGCACTTGGAACTCGGGGCCGCTTGTTTACATTAAAGAAACCATGTTCATCATTCTCTGGCCTTTAAGTCAAAGCGACAAACAGATGGTTTCATCGTCCTTACGAATTACAATGTAATAAAGTACTTGGTAAAGGTAAACAATAGGCCATTTGCACGATGACGTCATAAGACTACAACTACCAGAATCCTTCAGTTTTATGTTTTGTAGTGCAAATTAGGGCTATTGTTATTTAAACCTCACTAGGATTACAAAATTTAAATAAGAAAGGAAAAACGAAATGAATTTTGGTAGTTGTAGTCAAATGACGCCATCGGCAAATGGCCTATTAGCGTGCAGTTTACTTAATTTAGCCGCGTTCACACAGTGTTCCAGATAGAGAGGGGCCTCGGGTCAAAAACCCGACAAGGCTGGCTTCCTGACCTGACAAATCAAATGGCTAAAAAGCTAAAAAGCATCGAGAAAATACTGGTCGATAATTTTCTCGGCTGACCCAAACCAAAGCGTAAGCTTTGCCGATCAGTAATTCTTCATTAGATACATCGGCAACAGAGCCGCAGACATTCCAATACCTCTGGCTTCTGCTACCTGGTCATCAAATTATGCAGTACGCAGCTCTTACAAGGTCTTCTCTGATTTGCTGAGAAAACAATAGAACAAACGACACAACAATGGACCCTAGCCCTGAAAACAATAGAGCTGCGTGATACCCAGGTCTAATGAAATTAGAGGTTGTTAAGAGCTGCGTGGTATCTGCAAATTATGATGCTTTGTAACGGACAGACAACCAACACTGTTTGATGCTGCCTCCTTTCAATTGCAGTCGCGGCAGCAAACAGTTGAACTATAAAGCTTTTGCCGTAGCCCGTCGGTAAAACAGCGAGGACATCGCTACCTTTAAGTAGTGCTTCAACTGCTTGACGTTGCTCGGGTTTCAATTCCACAGGAAACTTCAGATATTTAGAAAAATTCTCGCACGCTTTATGAATACAATCTCCTTCGCTCTCCGCCATTTTGTTTTGTCTTGATCACGATGCGCGAAGGATGATGACGATGTCATCAAATTAAATCTCAACCAATCAGCATTTTCCGCAGATTTTTTCAGCGGAGACATTCACATTTCTGAGACATCGTTGCAAGCTCTCGCTCCTTTCCCTCCCCGAGCCCGAGAGCTTTCTCGCAGGCTATCGAGCTTCTCGTGCACGCGTCCACAAATGTTTAACCCCCGTGTTGCGCCTACAATCCAGCGGACTCTCCTTTGTAATATTTATAATAGATACAACTTTGTTCTCTAATAAAGCCTGCTGCACACTTGAGGAAAGTGCTGAGCAAAATTCCTCGCGAGGTAGTTGGCTCAGCTGTTTCCTCAAGTGTGCGCTGGAGTTTTTGTGAGTTTTTCGCCTCGCGAGGTCATGAGGCAAATATCTGTCGTGTTTGATATTTTTTGCCTCGCGAGACAAATTCCTCATCGTGTGCGGGTGCCGCGGGAATCTGGCCTAGCCAAATTAATCGATTAGCCAATAAAATTGCATGGCGAGCTCACGTGATTTCAAGCTCGCCATTCAAGATGGCGGACGACAAGATAAATATATAATATAATATAATATAATATTTATATTTATATTTATATTTATATTTATATTTATATTTATATTTATATTTATATTTATATTTATATTTATATTTATATTTATATTTATATTTATATTTATGCTTATGCTTATGCTTATGCTTATGCTTATGCTTATGCTTATACTCATCTCCATCTTTCGCTGGTGCTGTGATTCTGTTTCTAAAATAGAGCGCAGTCTAGTGGGCTTTGGTTTTGTGTGTCTTACCCTTGGTATGACTGGGGCTATGGTCTTGGAGTCTTATATCTGTGCATTTGTCCCAAACAAAACAAAACAAAACAAAACAAAGCAAAAAAAAAAAACACTCCTGTCCGCCATCTTGAATGTAGCCTGTTCCAGGCGTTTAGATTGTGGGGAGCAGCGAAAAGCGGCGCGTCGCGCTATAGGGTCGGCGCGAGGCCGATTTTTCTTTCGCGCGCCACAAAATTAACGCCTGGAACAGGCTATCTTGAATGTCGAGCTAGAAATCACGTGAGGTTCCCGCGGCGCCCGCACACGATGAGGAATTTGTCTCACGAGGCAAAAAATATCAAACACGACAAGATATTTGCCTCACGACCTCGCGAGGCGAGAAACTCACAAAAACTCCAGCGCACACTTGAGGAAACAGCTGAGCTAACTACCTCGCGAGGAATTTTGCTCAGCACTTTCCTCAAGTGTGCGGCAGGCTTAAGGCCCGGTTCAGACGCCGAACTTTTCATGAGCCGAACTTAATTCGAATTTGGACCGACCCAAATTAACAAAAGTACGCCTGTTGATTCAGACGCCGAACGTAATTCAGTTTGAAGAGAAACAAATCGAAAGGTCAGCGGTTTTCAGGCAAAGTGTAAACATGGCGGACGATACACCAGTCGTCCCATATAAAATAAGTTATAATAATTTATGTATTAGGTTCGGCTCATGAAAAGTTCGGCGTCTGAATCAAAGCCGTTCCAAAGCCAAAATTCCCGGCTGAGCCGTTCCAAATTCAAATAGCCGTTCTTAACTGATTCAGACGCCGAACGTTTCATGTACTTAATTCAAGGTATTAGTTTGAAAAGTTCGGCGTCTGAACCGGGCCTGAGAGACGTCCAACACTCATAACACTAAAACCTGTAACTCTGAAAGTTTAGCCTCGGTTACAGGTTAAACGTTTATCTACATAAATTCGAAATAACGAAAATATTCTTATTAAGCGTACAGCGGCTATTGCTATTTACTACTTACCTACAGTAGATAAATTTTACCTTTAAGAATTATTAATAGAATTATATACTCCTATTCAGTGACAAGTATTGTATGCACTCCATTTTAGGGACAGGCATTGTCAGGACAACATATTTATAGAGTGATTTTCCTCAGGCCGTGAAACAGTTTCTAGTAGTCAGTGTATAATAGTCAAATAGACACAATAGAAAACAATGGAAATAAGATCTACTTACCTCTATTAGTGTACTAACTATTTCACGGTCTGAGGAAAATCACTCTATTGATGGCTGTTTAGCACATTCAAGTATTGCTAATAAGTGTAAAACACATCGTATTTTAATCTTTGTACATTTTACACTTGTTAAATAATTTAGTGTAGACTGCAAAAGGATTTTGAATAAATAGTATTATACTTTTCGTCGAGCAGTTATTAATTTCCTACCTTTATAGCAGCCCAATTCTTACATTACCTTGAATACATGTGGTTATATTTTCCTTTGCAGGAGGCAATGTGGAAACTCAAAGAATCGCTATGAAACATAGAGACATACTTCATGTTGCCTGCGTTTGGCTCTTAAGCTTCGTAGTAACTTTATTGATTCTTTCATATGACCTGAAATTTGTAGGTGACTTTTCAACTACGCCACGTTTTTTAACTATGCCACCTTTCGCAACTTCGGCACGTTTCTCAGCCTCAAGGTTGGAAGATTTTAGGCGCGACTGGCTTCGTCAGCGGCGCGCTCGCATCGACTGGCAAGGTATGATAGAATCCTGCAAAAATGATATGGCCTGGGATCCGGTCAAGTGGGATAAAATACACCGAAGCGACGCCAGCACAAGTGAAATCGTGTCTTGGGACATCAGACCAGCGGGAGAATTTAGCAAGATTTTTATTCAATCAAAAACGTCAGACAATCGAACAAAATTGATTGGTGGAGACACGTGGAGAGTGGATGTAAAAGGTCAAGCACGTGTTCCGGCGACTGTGTTTGATCACCAAAATGGAACTTACGAAGCATTGTTTCTTCTCATGGAGCCTGGGTTCTATCAGCTGATGATCTACCTCGATTATAGTCTTTGTGATGGCTTCAGAGACCCGCCGCCTGATTGGTTTATCAATGGTAACTCCATGGGAAAATGTCAAAACTTGTCCATTTTAGGACGGCCTCCAGTTGATCACCTCCTGCTCCAGTCCTTCGAAAATTGGTTGAACATTACAGTACCTGAAGCGGAACTCAACTCATCATTATCCGGTAGATTTAAAAAAAAAACAACAGATCTCTTGCAGTCACACCAATAGATTTGACAAATAAAACGATGAAGTAATCATTTTAATTATTTAAGCAATATATATAAATATAACTAAAACCTTCCTTTGTAATAATAGGAAACATAATAATATTAGAGCAGTTTTCAATTGAGTGTGAAAAGTAATTATACAATTGCTTTGGTTTTTCATTGCTATGCTTTGTGATTGGCTAAAAAATCTCGCACCACTTTCTCGACCAATCAGAGGTACAACCAAAACCAATCGTGACTTGCTCGCACGCGTTTTCCCGCGCTTGGCGCCGCCGACATGTAATTGCTTCGAGCTCTGATTGGTTCATTGGATTATTTACGACTGCTGTGATTGGTCAGAGTAATTACTTTGGTTTTGGTTTTACGACATTCAATAGGCCATTTCCGAGTTGCCTTTAGCCTCTCTATCAAAGCGAGTGAAAACTTATTTTCATATGAAAGGTTTCGCACCTAGCCTCGCTTTGAGAGAGAGGCTAAAGGTAACTCGGAAATGGCCTATTGAAAACTGCTTTATAATAACAATAATTATAAAGACATTGATAAACAGCTGCCTTTGATTAATAGGCCATTTGCACGATGACGTCATATGACTACAACTACCAGAATCCTTCAGTTTTTTTGTTTTGTAGTGCAAATTAGGGCTATTGTTATTTAAACCGCACTGGGATTACAAAATTTAAATAAGAAAGGAAAAGCAAAATGAATTCTGGTAGTTGTAGTCAAATGACGCCATCGTGCAAATGGCCTATTGCGGTCGACGAGAGGTTGTTTATAGCGAAAAAAATTGAGATTTTTCTCTGTTTATCCAATTACCTCGCTTTCAAGTTTGAAATCTCAAAATCAATTATCCAATTATACAATATTATCCGTTATCCAATTACCTCGCTTTCAAATTTGGCGGCCTCGTAATAGTTAGCATTGATTAGTTCGCTGAACATAAACTTTAATTTGGTTAACTTCACGGTCAAAAATTCGCCTGTTTTGAAGCGAGTGTTATTCAGCATTTCGACTAATTTATATTAGAAATAATAGATGCTTCTTTGAGAGTTTTTTACGTTTTGCTTTTAAATTCCAATGTTCTTGGTCTCTAGAATATTTATCGAGAACTGAAAACTATTTTTTTCCTGTTTTCATTCTATTAGACAAAATTAAAGGCTTGGAGTACCGTTCTGATGCCTGCAAGCATTTATGGGATGGATTTGGTCAATGGACAAAAGACAGTTGGGAGCCATTGCTTGAAGGTTAGCAACGAAAATTTATATTGAGCGTATCATATTCAAGGGACTTTGCCACACTACAACATTGTAGACCGATATGATTATTCCGTCAAGCTTGGGATGCTCGGGTTGGAAAAAACTTTCTACAAAGCTTTCTTTTCTTTCTTTTTTCCACCGAAAACTTCAGTCATGAAAAATTATCATATGACCCGTACGGTCCTGCGAGCCTTATCTTTGCAAAACCATTGATAAAAGTCCCTTTTAAGGGCCATACGTAATGACGTAAGCGGGCCGGAAAACACCGTCCGGCCCTACGAGGATCGCGTACGGCCCTTCTAACTCAGTGCAAACTTAAAGAATTTTGTTGGCGTAAACACAACAATTGAACCCATTGAAAAGACAACTTCAAGGTAAAAATAATCGAGATATATAAACTTTTATTCAATTCAAAACATTCCTTCCAACATTTTACCCCGAGCCATTTCTTATACATCAATAACCGGCCGCGAGTAAAAATATTGCCACGCAAAAATTACATCAGTTTACGAAAATTGAGAGTTTTATACGTAGAAAGACAGAGTACATCATGTAAAACACAGAAAAATGGCAGAGAATCTCTACTTTTGTTTATTTATTTCATTATTGTGTTTATATAGTGTACCCATTTAATAGTTATTGTAAACTGCTATTTCGGCTTGACACTTGGAGCAGTTTTCGTTTGATTGTCGAAAGTAATTTCGCAATAGCGTTCCGCCCAGATTCTAAAAATAGAAAACTCGCGCAGCATCATGGGATTGAAATGCGTACAAACATTCAAGAACTATGCAGGAAGCTACATAAAAAGCAGGTGCTACGAAGCACTGTTCTTGGGTACAACTCGACAATTATCCTCAACATGTACGGGAATCGCAAAAACTGGTGTTTCCGAGGCAGCCATTTTGAAATATTTGTCCGCATTTCGATCCCACAATGCAATGCTGCCAAATATGACGTCACCTGGGCGGAACGCTATTGCTTTGGTTTTGCATTGCTACGCTTTGTAATTGGCTAAAAAATCTTGCGCCACTTTCTCGACCAATCAGAAGTAAAACCAAAACCAATCATGTCTTGCTCGCACGCGTTTTCCCGCGCTTGGCGGCCGGCTACATGTATTTGCTTCGAGTTCTGATTGGTTCATTGGATTGTTTACGACTGCTGTGATTGGTCAGAGTGATTACTTTGGTTTTGGTTTTACGACACTCAAATGAAAACCGCTCTAAATAGAGGTATTGATTCGATCGATTGATTGATTGATTGATTGATTGATTGATTGATTGACTGATTGACTGATTGATTGGTTGAGTGAGTGAATCGTGTCTTTTTAAAAGTTCAATTCAGAATCAAAACAAATTGAACAAACACTCGGCTGTTCAGTCGTTTATCCTTTCATGCAATGATCTTCCTGTTTCCCGGCGAAATACACTCTGCGACACGTAATCAGTCGACCTCATCGCCTGATGAAGACTAGCAGTAATAGCAGTTGAAAACTTAAAGTAACTCCATCGTGAGAGATATGAATAAGCATTCATCTAATTCTGGTGAACTTTCATCATTCCCTAATAACTCTGTATGTTAATTTTAAGCGCGGGAATCGGCTTACAAACTGCCAAGATATAAAGGTGTTTAAGGCCCGTGCAAACGAACGCAACATGTTGTGATCGTTTGTACACCATGTTGGGCAATGTTGCATGATGTTGGCACAAGTTGCGTGAAGTTTGAAATCAGTCAAACTTTTCGCCCAACATCTGCCAACATTTCTTTCGTTTGCACGGTTTGCACAGTTTCACGCAACACCGCCCAACATGTTGCGATCGTTTGAACACTCAACATGCATGTTGCGTTCGTTTGTACGGGCCTTTAAAGTAAGATCCCTAGCAAAATTTTGCCTAATGAATTTATGCATGATCAGGTATCGCCCGCGACCTTATAACACTGTTATAACGCTATATTCTTTACTTTCTTTGACTTTTACAACAGAATCTAACACTGACTCCCCAATGCTTTCAGAGGGCTACAATCAGTCAGGCACACTTTGTATCTACGGCGATTCACTCGCCAAAAATGTATTTGATTCGGTTGTTAAGCTTCCTTTGTGTACAAAAGCCTACTCGAGATGCAGGCTTTCGTATAACTGGGTTTACCCCGTGCCAGGGGGTGCGCATACAGACATCTGCAGACTGCCAAATGATGATTTGGATATTCAAACTGATAAGATAATTAGATACATCGTTGACGTTCTCCGCGAACCGGAAATGCAAAGTTACGACAGTACGCTGCTCTTAAACATTGGGCTTCATATGGGATCAACAGTTAATTTTACAACTTATCAGAAGCTTATTGGAGACCTCATAAACACATTAAAGGAGACTACGGTGAATTCCCGAGAGGAAAGCGAAGTTTCTAAGTACAAGGCTCGGGTTATTTGGAAAACCACGACTGCTGTAAGGCAGAAAGACAGATCAAAAGCATTTTTAGTATTTTTAACCTCGCAGGTTAGTATACGTATTAATTATTGCAACGCATTTAATTACCTTGTTACCTTTCTTTAGCTCTGTTTTACCTTTGAATCTGTTGCCTTTTTTGAAAGCAGATTCATGCTTTTAAATAAAGGGATCGGTGTAAGAGCTCTAGTAACCCGTTTGTGGGGTAACCGGCTTGGTTGTTTAATGTCCAGAAGTACTTTTACATTTTATTAGGGTATATTAAAGACGTGAAAAATTGAAAAATGTTAATATTAGAATACCAAATTTTATGAAAAAGTACCAGAAAAAACTAAACGTTTCGGGCTTTGCCCTTCTTCAGTGGTGGTATGTTCGTTAAGAAATAGGGGAATCTTTGTTTACCATTTTTGCCTCATTAGCATATACGCCTCATTCCCATACCATTGTAGCTACAAAAAAGTCAACAACGAATATTAAAAGAGCATAGCACAATTAGCTTTCTCTGGAAATTTGAGTCCGATACACTAGATACACTTCGTGCAATGCTGTTTTAAAAACTCAAAATTTTACAAAGAATTAATGTATGGCTCATTAGCGCTTTTGCCACCCAACAATTTGCTTGTCTCTTGCATGCGCGCGCGCGACCTTCAAAAGAAACGAAAGTCAGTATTAAGGCCATGCGGTTGACAAGTACCAAGTTGGAAAATGAGATGCATCTCCTGCCGTTTCCGCAGAGCTTGACGCCTTGAACCTGCACGTCATCCGCAGAGTATCCAGCTACTTCGCCCGCAGGTTCTGCTCCTTGTCGACACAACCGCTACCTAACCTGTGACCACATCTTAAATGACACTACTCTACAGGCTCCAAAAGGTTCCTTCACCATCAGAGTCTTTCACCTGTCTGTAATCTGGCCTTGACTGCATCTCCTGTCGTCGTTGCCCTGCCATTTACATCGGCGAAAATGGTCGCACTTTTAGGGAACGCTTTGGTGAACATCTGAGGAGTATTACCAAGAGTGCGCCCGGTTTTCCAGTCACAGAGCACTTTAATTCTAATGGACACTATGCGGATGACGCGCAGGTTCGAGGCGTCAAGCTCTGCGATGTTAACAAGCAAAGGAAACGGTAGGAGATGCGTCTTATTTTCTAACTTTGTACCTGTCAACCGCGCGCTTTAATTCTGACCTTCGTTTCTTCTGAACCTTCGTTTCTTCTTATTACTTTAATAATAATAATAATAATTAATTTATCTAGCGCTTTTTATATTAGATATTCAAAAGCGCTTTACAATGTAAAACAAAAGTGCAGTTAATAGTATAATAATTAAAAATAAAATGAATACTTAATAAGATAACAAATAAGAAATAACATAAATAAACGTCTGGGTATATAAGAACTTTAATAACTTTAAGATAACTAACTTTATTGTTATTTCAGAGAATTCTCCTTTACAACGCCTACGCAACGTCAGAAATGTGCAAGGCCGGGTTTGACGTAATAGACGTGTATCCCATGACCGACTCAAATCCTGATGCCTTGAAAGATCATGCTCACTATACAAAACTTGATGGATTTTATGACTCAGTGGCAACCTCGTTGGAAAAATACAAAATTAAAAATATGTTAACCCCATGATTGGACATGATTAGCCTGAATAAACAGCATAAATTATCATAATCATTAGGTTGTATAGTTTCTGGCATGTTTGTTTTATTAAAGGGGATATTTTTTCTAATAACTGGCAATTATCCTTTAAAATCGAAATGAATAGTGGCAGAATATTTACCAACTTCGAAGCAGCGATGTAAATAATCCGTTTCTCTGGCGGAAATTAGTCTTTATCGCATTCAATTGTTGCCTCTTGGCCGATGTGTGTGTTCTCAAGTTGGCCGATGTTTTATGTTTTATATTTTAATTGTCGCCTTTTTCCAGCTTGAGGTTTATACGAAAGAAATATGTATTTATTTCACGCTTAAAAATGTCAATATCGTTTGTAGATCTGGTCATGCAATGCTGACAAAGTGTTCCATAAGATTGGACCGCAACCATGAAGGCGCGGACCCTTATTTGGCCTTAACGGATATGTTTCGCCCAACAGGGTATGGTTGTCAGGGTCTTGCGTCTTAAACGGAAGACCTTAGATAACAACGGTCTGGACCACCTCGGACACTTATTGAGAATTATATAACGTAATGTCGACACTTAGAATTTTATTTTCAATAAATTTTTAAGTGTAAAAAAGAAAATCTAAAATCTCCACTCAGGATTGAACCTGTGACCTCAGCTAGGCTTAGGCTTACATAGCCTACCGTACCACCGTACCACCTAGCTTCTCGGGTTGTTTAGGCCTAAATTTAACTATATAAACTGCTAACCCCAACCTCAACTGAAAGCTAACCAGTTACTCCGTTATATATAAGTCTCAATAAGGCGTCCGAGATGGTCCAGGACGTTGTTATCTAAGATCTTCCGACTTAACCCTATTCAGCCTGGGCTTTTTTTGAGTTTCTGAGCCTGGCGGGGGGGGGGGGGGAGGGGCACACTGTGCCCCCCCCCCCCCCCTCCCTCTTTGTAACTTTAAGAACATTAAGGCTAAGACAATGAAACCTAGAGGGTACATAGTACGTCCAAAACTGTCTCCTTTGCGGTCCGCACAATGGAACGATGACGTCATATGACGTAGTTATTAGGTAATTAGTTATACGGCCGCCATCTTGGATCCGCCATCTTGGATTTCTGAAATTTTTTAAAACCTCTTAAAAACCATCCAAATTGACGCAAAATTAACCAAAACCAATAAATAAACGCTAAATGACGTAAAAACACAAAATTTATACCAATAAACATTGTTTTCCTTCATTCAAAGGTATAAATATGCAAATTTCAAAAAACATGGCTGTCAAACTCTTGTTGCCTTGGAAACACCAAGTCACGTGATCAAAACATTGTCATATGAAATTGTTGCCAGATAAATTTTAGGAAAGGTCACAAAGTTTGATGGCGTTTAAATACATATTAAAGAAGTTATGAATGTTGAAAGTTAGCGCGGGCCAGGCCGAATAGGGTTAAACAGGGTATACGATTTCACTATTTAGCATCTTGAACATGCAGGGTGTCTTTCTGGACCGGAAGTCATGAACAGGGTGTGAACGTTAGAGGTGCGCCTCGCGGTCTACATGTGTGGTGCCAACAACTTTTTTCAATCTAATTCTATGATGTCATATAGAGCAGTTTTCAATTGAGTGTGAAAAGTAATTACACAATTGCTTTGGTTTTTCATTGCTACGCTTTGTGATTGGCTAAAAAATCTCGCGCCACTTTCTCGACCAATCAGAAGTAAAACCAAAACCAATCGTGACTTGCTCGCACGCGTTTTCCCGCGCTTGGCGCAGCCGACATGTAATTGCTTCGAGCTCTGATTGGTTCATTGGATTGTTTACGACTGCTGTGATTGGTCAGAGTATTTACTTTGGTTTTGGTTTTACCACACTCAATTGAAAACTGCTCTATTTGTATTATATTTACTAGTTTAATGAAAAATTAGGAAATGTTCTTGATCTTGAAGAGGCGAGGTGTTGTATTTGTGCTGCACTCTTTATCAGGGTCACGAAAAAAAGGTCTCTTGTCTTATGGTGGGTTCTACCTAAATGCCATTTTTCCGGAACTTAATATGGGTTTAATGGAAATAAAAACAATGAACTGCAAGGCTGATCTGACCACGTAAAAAAATAAAATTTCCGAGACACCATCACGACAGAAACCGATAAAGTAGGATCGTAACCGTGGACAGCTGTTTCGTGCTGTTTCGTGCTAATGAGTTGCAATAACAACGAAACAGCTGTCCACGATTACGATCCTACTTTATCGGTTTCTGTCGTGATGGTGTCTCGCAAATTTTACTTTTTTACGTGGTCAGATCAGCCTTGCAGTTCATTGTTTTTGTTCATTCATTTTTTGGCTGGTTAGGTCTCTCGTAGATCCTACGTATCATTAGCAGCATTATCGCTATGACAATAAAACCTAGAAGGTACAAAGTACGTCCAAAACTGTCTCCATTGCGGTCCGCAGAATGGAACGATGACGTCATATGACGTAGTTATTAGGTAATTGGTTATACGACCGCCATCTTGGATCCACCATCTTCGATTTCTGAAATTTTTTAAAACCTCTAAAAAAATCGTCCAAATTGACTCAAAATTAATCAAAACTATCAAATAAACGCTAAATGACGTAAAAATAATATATATAGATAGGCAGAGCCTAACAGCGTAGCACTATGAACAAGCTTAACTAAGGTGAAACTTAACTAAGGTGTAAAGTCGGAAGCACAAGAATTAAGATTGACGACCGGGATACCCGACCGTCTGCACAGTACATTTAGACCGTAGAAAAGTTCACAAAAACAACTTTTCTCTGTCTAGAATAACAGGTACGACTACTTTCCGAATAAAATACAGTTTTTGTTTGTCAAAAATTGCCCGAGATACTGATTTGGAAATCAAAATTGCAAAAATACACAAACATATTTGCATAAGGCGACGCGAGTGAAGACAGAAAATCTAAGTCTTGTTTTGTTTACATAAAATCGCTTTTCAATCTATGTAATGAATGAACAAGCACTTAAAAATGAACAACATAATCTTCTTTCGAAAAATTTTATTCAAATCTTCATTAGTTTATGTTTAAAAGTAAAACACGTTCCATTTATAGCGCATCATTGCAGAGCTGTCCTCGATGAAATTCAAGATATTTTAAACAACACGACTTAATTTGAGCACGTTTCATAAACAGGTCTCCAAAACTTAAGAGAACACAAAGAAAAAGTCAATCAAAAATTGATATCAACATAAATTCCCATCGACAAAAGTGATTTATTTTACCTTTAAGTCACTGGACTGCTTGGAAATTCATTAAAACTCCGCTTCTTCGGTTCTGAAATCCGCAATAAAAACAAGGCATCTCCCGCATTGCTCCTGCATTGATAAAAACGTATGAGGGTTCCTCGAAGCAAGATTTTATCCCCGAAAGCTCTTCTTTTTCCACTAAAGCGGCTTCTGAGTATCCCTTAATTAGAACACTTTTCTTGAGTAGCAAACCGCGAAAAAATGCAGGGAAGTAACGACTTTACTGCTCCGCTAAACACTGCGAAAGATCCAACTTTTTTAAAACTTTAAAAAGTGTTTATCGATCTGACGGCTGTGTAGCCGCGCGTGCGGCGTCATGCGCGCATGTTTTGCGACGTCATACGCGCCCGCGAGTTTGCCTTGCGCGACTTACTGACACATTTCACGGAGGCGCGCCCGCGAAACATTCCGCTAGCCATGACCATGAAAAATGACAGGCATGTGTTCTATGAGTATGGGGCTGCGCAGCCGGGCCTTCGGCCCGGCGAATGCTCCGCTATAAAAGTTATACCAATAAACATTGTTTTTCTTCATTCAAAGGTACAAATATGCAAATTTCAAAAAACATGGCTGTCAAAATCTTGTTGCCATGGAAACATCAAGTCACGTGATCAAAAAATTGTCATATGAAATTGTTGCCAGATCAATGTTAGGAAAAGTCACAAAGTTTGATGGCGTTTGAATACATATTAAAGAAGTTATGAATGTTGAAAGTAAGCGTCGGCACTTTGTGCCCCCCCCCCCCCCCCTCCAGGCTGAATAGAGTTAAGTGCACCCCCCCCCCTCCGGGAGGGGGGCTCTGTGCCCGAGATGGTTTTTAAGCTTAGGTCTATGATAATGGTATTGTTATTACGACGTACTTAGATACTTAGGGATTAATCCATGTATAATTTTAAAAGCAATTAAAAGAGTCTGAGAATTTTAAAAGTGTGAAGAGAAACTTGCTATATTTTTTTTTGAAATAGGAAGAAAAAATCGCCAAAGGAGAGCCTGCTCGCTGGCCCAAAGTCTTGTAATGTGCTTCTCTCAAAACTTCTTGTTATACCTCCCAACTCAAACACCTTTTTTGATTGGACAAGAACGTGTTACGTGTTACGTTTGACAAAACTTCGACACGCACCTGGTTAGGTCGTGCGCCTTGAAACCGCGGCAAATTTGTGTGGCAGCCGCACACAAATTTTTGTGTTTTTAACAACCACGACGACACTCAATGTTCCCCTTGCCTTGACAGTTATTTCCATGTGAGAGCACACTCCTTCAAAGACAAGATCTCTTTGAAGACCTGAGGTATACCCGGCGTAGCCAATCGATAAAAATCGGTACCGGTAAAAATCGGTAAAAATACAATGACTTTTTATCGATTGGTAACGTAAATCGGTAGAAATCGATAAAACAATTCGGTGTGTCAATCGATATTATCGATTTTGTTTGATTTTATCGATTTCTAACGGAAAACGTTCTTTGTTTGTTTTTGTTATAAAAATAGCTGGTATGCAATGAACAAAATGTGCTTATTCAATTAAACATGTTTACTTCACCATTTGTAACGTGAAATATATGTTATCATATGACCCGTACGCCCCTGCGAGCCCTTTCTTTGCAAAACCATTGATGAAAGTCCCGTATGAGGGCCGTACGCATTTGCGCGAGCGGGGCCGGAAAAAGCCGTACGGCCCTACTACAAAAGCAGACGGCCTCGCGCGTTAAGATTTCAAGTAATTTTGTCTCCAAATTGGTCATATGATAAAATACTTATTGACTAAGTTAGGTCGGGCCGGATGGGAAAATATTTGGCTCTCGGTCGTGGCGCACGGACCTCGCTGCGCACGGTCCGTACGCCATGACCTCGAGCCAAATATTTTCCAATCCGGCCCTCCCACTTAGTCAACAAGTACATATTTTATTTACCGGCCGGGAGGTCCGTATAGGAAAAAACTGTGCCCGAGGTCTTGAGTACGGCCCGAGCCCGGGGGGGGGGGGGGGGGGGGGGGTCCTCCCTAATATGGGCTATATAGGTATGTGCGGCCCCAAAGGGTAGGGTTTTTCAGCCGTTTTGGTCATAAATTGGGTATCGATTTTGGCTATTTTGCCGCCATTTTGGTCATAAATAGGGTAACGATTTTTGCACTGTAGTCTTGATTGCACTTTTTTGGAAGAAGGTACTTCCTTATCATGTCCCCTTCCTTCCATCCGCAGATAAACATTGCCTTTAACATTGGTCTGAACTAGGGAAATAATTATAAGGCAGGTCTGAAACAGGGTATTGATTTAAGGGTCAGGTCATAAATAGGGTATCAAATGTTTGGTGAGGTCATAAATTGGGTAGGGAAAATCGCAGATTTTGGTCATAAATAGGGTAAGGGTTTTGGGAAGCGGGCCGCACACCCCTACCCAATTTTTCTGCGAGTACCCCCCCCCCCCCCCCCCCCCCCCGGGGGCCCGAGGCCGCAGGCCGAGGGCCGTACTCAAGACCGAGGGCACGGTTTTTTTCCTATACGGACCGACCAAGGACGGTAAATAACTTATTTATTTTTTTCCTACTTCAATTCTGCGATTTGCCGAGAAAATTTGGACTTTCACTACATTGCTCGGTTTGAATGCTTTTATTTTGCAGTTGTTATCTTCTTTTATCTAAATTCTGTAAGTTTTCTTTCAAGAAAATATGATTTTTAAATTAGAATAACTCAGTTTAAGCTTTCTCACTGCTATGAATGAATTACGCTCGACTTTTCTTTTATACAAAAAATTGAAAAGTTTTCAAAGTTAATCTTCAGCTTTCCACGGCTTGGCTGTGGGCAAGAACATTTCTCTATCCTCACCGGAAGCAAACACAACAGCCGTTTATTCTACCGAGAGACATAAACTAATAGAAATGAGTTCACTTTGCAAAGTAAGTTCTTTTGTTTGTAAATAAAAAAGTTGTGAAGATTACCGAGTTAATTTAGGTTTTGCACGCGTTGTGTCAGTTTTGTTTGACGCGGCGCGTAAAGACATGATTTCTTGGAAAGCTGTACAAGTGTATCACGATTATCTCGTAAAATCCGATCGCGAAATCGCAAGACTTTTTAATGAAAATTAACACAATCTCGATTAGGAGAAAAAAACGTAAAAATAAGAACACTTGAATCAAATGGAGTCAAAAACTTTGTAAACAAGCGCAAGATTGTCTAATTACAGAATTTTTTAATCCAAAAGCCGCTTTGTAAAAAAAAAACAACAACAAACGCCGAACAAACTATAAAAAATAAATCGTAAAATCCAAACTTGTACTCGCCTCAGTTTTGAGGAATAACATTGACCTTTAATTTTACGGCTGATTTTTCCTTCCACCCAGTAGTTTTATCTCTCTTTCTTCATTGAGTCTTTTTGATACCTCGAGCGCTTACCATTTGAATTGAATTTCCGGTTATAATTTTCCGACAAATGGTACTGGACTTTCCTTACTGAAGGAAACGGAACAGGAATGACCTGTACCATTTGTATTTTACCGAATGCCGAGAGGCACTGGGGGTGAAAAACAAAACGACGGCGGGAAAAACTAACAGGCAAATACTTTTATAAGCTTACCCTAAAACGCGATTGTACGCTTTCAATCCCTGCTACAATTCTCCAATTTTACCAGAACAATCATTTATTTATTTACTTATTCGCTCAAGTTAACGCTAGAATTCCAGCTCTGATTCTTTGCTACGTACGACTACGTTTCAATTATGCGAATCGCTCATGCAGCAAGCACGATTCGTAAAAGTTAAAGTAAAACAACTAACGGCAACAAAAAATGTCCATCTTTCTAACCTGTTAAATTTCACAATCATGCTGTAGAAAATCTGTCAATATAGCCGATGAAAAGTGGCAATTTACATACGAATAAACTCGGAGTAAATTTCCTTCTTCAAAGTGATCCGCCATCTTCGAGCTTCCTTATTTCGCGAAGAAGCCTGGTACTAGTGATGCGAACAAATGGTACAGAAAATTCCGGTCGTTCCGGTGAAAGCGAGAAAAAGGAAATACCTTGAAAGGTATTACCTTTTCCCCGGAAAATTTCCGTTGGGATGAACCGTTCCATTTGAACACAGGCAAGTTGGAAACAAATAGCTGAAAACAGTTCTGCTCGGTAAATCAACAGAAAAGCAACCATGAGAAGTTCAGAAAGTGACGGGGACATCGACGTCGCAGTCAACCGGCGTAGAGAAAGCCAGTCAAAATGAACTTAAGGCTCGATTTTCAGCCGTTTGAGGGAGTCCGGTTTTCAGATCCTCCTCCCAACAACGGCTGGATCACTGGTCCGTAGCGCTTGTCCGTGACGTCACATCCTCTTTTTATGCAAATTAGATTTTGGTCGCCAGTCTGTCACGCGCGAAAATGAAGAGATATCGTTTACCGTACAGAAAGAGCTGCACTTCTTAGGAATTTTGCAAGAAAACAATATTTCTCTTGGTGGAAATTTCCTTCAAAATACCAGGAACATCAACAAAACATCGATCCGGAAGGTGTTGAGTCAGTTGTAACAACAAAGTAAACAAATACTCCAGGAGCCTATTACCTCTGATACTCTCATCTGAAAATATCTGAGCATATGTGAGCATGCAGCAGATTTTAAAAGGATAATCGAACATTTAAATGAAGACCGGTGTGTGGTCGAAGTGGGTCAAGCGACCGACTGCCTGAATAGCCTGCGTGGCAGGCGTAAACGGGGAGGGGGGAGAGGGCGCGAGAAACGAAAGGGGGAGAAGGGAAGGAACGCCTGCTATAAGAACCGGGCTATTCGCTTTCCTTGTAATCGAATTACGTCAACTGTCAATACGTTCACCAATCAGAAACTGGCACGTGCTTTTACGCATGGATGACTTCACGCGGGAATTTACTTTGTTTACCGCCCAGCGCGAATTAGCCAATCAGAATTTGCGGCCTCCAGCGTCCGCAGAAATGAACAAATGGGGGTCTTTATTGCAGGCGTCCTTTCCCTCTCTCCCCAGTTCCCTTCTCCCCGACGCCTGCTACGCAGGCTACTGCCTGAATTGGTGTTCAAACAGTTCGAACATGTCATCAACATGTGTTGTGTTGTTTGCTTCTTTAGTTCCAGCCCAGAGCCTGCGAAGACTCGGTACTGTTGCTACTTTTGATTTCGTGTTATTTGGATCTATAATTCCCAAGACAACCAAGGAGTATACCTGTACACAATAAATAAATGTAATAAAGTAATTAAGCTATTTTAAGTAACTGTGTACGTAGAATCAATAATTTGATTATTAAATGAATTTCTTATAATGTAAAGCTCTACTATAAACTTTGTATTTGTAAACATTTTTCAAAATACTAATAAAACATTTAAAATAAATAAATGCAGTAGGTGATATCCCCTCTGTTGTGGAAATTGTTGCAGGAAATGATGACTTACATGAAAGAGAATACTTATCTTTCCTTTAAACAGTTATGGAAACCAACTGACACACATTGTATAACTGTCATAGAACTACCAGGTTTTCTGCCTCACAAATTAAAAAATGAGATAACATGGATGTCCTTAACATCCTGTTTTTGTGAGCACATATTATTGATGCCCATGCCATGTGCTACCGTTTCACTCAAAACTATATCATTTTAATAGTCATCTGGTTTTGAAAGCGCTATTCTATTTTCTGTTTATTTCACAACTGGGAACCAGGTATTCTCTCGCACCCTTTGCTATCCTGCATAACAAGTTCAAGAGTTTAAAAATGGGGTGCAAGAATTCAAAGATGCATCTGGGAGACACAAGGTACTCCTATACATTAACAAACACAACTTTATTTCAACTCGAGTTATAGAGTTGAAATAAATTTATGTATGTATGCATGTATTGGAGTACCTGTACACCGAAGATGCACATCTAGTCTCTCAAAATTGGCACCTTCCATTTAATTATCTCTTGCAACTGCTACACAGACTAGCCATCACTCAAGAGACAACTTGTATAGCCCAACACCGAATAACTTACCCATCACTGACAGTACCATAACTACCAGTTATCATATTCATTACAGAGGAATAAACCTAATGTCTGGTTGGCACCCCGCCCAATTAAAGTCTAGATGGAATATGTAGTATAGTGTTCTTTCAATCTGCGGTTCTAATAATATTAATGTGAGACATCATGTTTATTCACCTCTATGCATGGGTCTTACAAATTTTCTCGTTGGTAAATTTTGTAGCTGTTGTTGTCACAAGAACACTTTAAAAATGAGAACTTGTTTTATTAATATTTTATTGGCAGAGAATATTTGCAGACAGTTTGCTCTCCTTGTTTGGTTAAACGCCTTCAAAAAAAATAATAAACCAACCAAAACCTGAGGTGAGCACTGGTCTGTTCAGTAAAAAATTGAGCAGCTCTCGTATTTTAAAATATTCATTATAAAAATCTACTATACTTGAAAGCTAACTGGTGACAAAAACCTGTTTAAGCAAATTGGTAAATTCTTGTTACTTTCCAGTGTTGTAAAAATAATTCAAAGTGGTTATAAAATTAGAAACACACAAAAGAGAGTTCCTGATACAAATTTGGAACCCAAAATAGTCTCAATCGCTCCATATATTTATATCAGGAAAGCAGTGGCAAATATCAAGGAAAGTGTCTAACACTGTGACAGGCTACCTGACTTGCCTTTATTGAAATCTACATAATGTTCACATCTGAAACACTCACTATAATTTAAAATTATTATAGCCAAAGACAAAGAAAACATAATAAGAAAATAAGAAAAAATAATTTTCAATGTTACCACGTTAAATTCAGTGAGCTGCATCAATAACAAGCCATACAGCCTATAAATCACGACTTATTTTATATCGACGCAAGTTCTATCTTAAATACAGACCAACCCTTAAGCGCGAGCTCTGCTTTACATTCTCGGTAGTTTTTCGACGAACGATAAACCCAGAAAGTAAACAACTGTGTTGGATAAATCTGGCCACGTTTGTGGCAGGTTTAATGGAATCAATGAGCTAAAATTTTCAACACAGCGTTAATACTAAAACAGATTAAGCTCTTGAATAAAAACGGGACGACAAAAATCCGCCTTACAATAAAACTAACTAGAAAGTAAAAACCACAATCCGTTGGTGGGCGAGAGGGGAAGGCGGCGGGAAAGATTTTCCTCGGAACGAGATCTGGCTGCTCTGATGGCGAAGGAAAGAATGAAGAATAACTTGTAAAACCATGCCTATATCCGAGCTTGACACCGCCCTCTAACCTCATTGCGATTTGGCTAGATTTAATGTAACTCACTGTACCTGGTGCACACCGACCCAACGGATTATCACGTGTACAACTTGCCCCGACATAAATGACATTATGTCTGACTATAATGTCTGCTTTTATATCGACGCAAGTTCTATCTTAAATTATAAGACCAACCCTTAAGCGCGAGCTCTGCTTTACATTGTCGGTAGTTTTCCGACGAACGATGAACCCAGAAAGTAAACAACTGTGTTGGATAAATCTGGCCACGTTTGTGGCAGGTTTAATGGAATCAATGAGCTAAAATTTTCAACACAGCGTTAATACTAAAACAGATTAAGCTCTTGAATAAAAACGGGGCGACAAAAATCCTGCACAAGCCACACTACTGTGGCTGAAGCCCCACAAGAAGGCAAAGCTCGCGTGTAAACCGGGAGGCACAAAAATATGTTAAAATATTATAAACCAAAGCTTTGAACGGCAAAAACCACAGCCCATGTCTGTACAGTCATTGAACGCCCGCGAGGATATTAGCTCGTAAAGCCATGGTACGGATTGTGAAGGAAACTCTTTTGTTATCTTGACATATCCAAGCTTCAGACAATAAATCGGTCATAATTATCAACTTTGTTTTCCCCACGATGGAAAATGTCGACAAAACAGGCTGCCCAGTAGCCACCATTTCGTAAGTTTAATTTCGCAATTATTGCTTTAAGCGAGTTTTTTGTTTGACATACATTTTCACAGTCCGCACTCCACATATTCCATAAAACAAGAGCATTTACAAAGCCCATTATCGTAAGAAAACGATTTCCGTTAAGTAAAATTTAAAATAATCGTCTCACTCGATTAATCGCCGTCCTTCGAATAGTCGCCCCCTTTCAGTGCCAAAAAAAGAAATAATCGCCTCGGCTATTATTCGAGGAAATATGTAGTCTGCATGCAGATAGTCTCCGGCAGCCGTTATTAGGGCTCGTCACGCAACGCTCCTCCCCCCACTAACGGCTGCTTCAATCTGAACCACATTCCTATGCACGGTTTAGCCAATCACAACTTCGCTCCCATAGCCGGGAGCCAATCGCGCCAAAACCACTTGTCCAATCACAGCTCGAGTTTTATCGTTGACTACTTTTGTGCCAGCAGTGCAAACAAGATAGCGTCGCTCGACGAACCTTTCCATTTGACTGCTTCGAAGTTCAAAATTCCTGACTTAAACGAATATCAAAAGCTAGCAATTCAAAAAATCGTTTTGCAGAAGGGTGATATTTTTATAAACTTGCCTACGGGATTTGATTTATCAAGCTCTTCCGACAGTCTTCGATCATGTCAGCAATCTTCCAGGGCATATCGTTGATGTTGTTTCTCCACTGGTTAGTCTAATGGAGGATCAGGTCCATTACTTGACAAGTATTGGCGTGAGCGCAGTTAATATCAGCAGCCAGGCTGAGATTGACCAGTCAAGAATTGAGAATGGAGAATTTTCTATCGTTTTCGGCTCGCCAGAAGGACCAGAAGCATGGCTAATGAATGGCCGTTGTATACAAATAGACATGCTAAATACGACTCCCACTCGTCGCAAAAAAAAAAGTATTTTAAAAGCCTAAAGTATAAAGGTGGCATAAAAACCGTTTCGGAATGACCTGATAACAAATAAGCTAA
Source organism: Dendrophyllia cribrosa (assembly GCA_024195265.1). Lineage (NCBI taxonomy): Eukaryota > Metazoa > Cnidaria > Anthozoa > Scleractinia > Dendrophylliidae > Dendrophyllia > Dendrophyllia cribrosa. Next base: position 25,755,720 of record JAJLRJ010000012.1, read on the forward strand.
TATACAGCATTATCAAAATAAGTTTTCTAGTACCCCATTTTGAAGTTTAACAGTTTTCAACCGGCATTTTACGGTAGTCGAACGAGCGAAACACGCGAGGGAGCGAAAAAATTGCCAATCGCGAGGAGACCCTCGCCTACTCGACAATGAAAAACTACTCAAACCATAATGATTCCATCAAGCATCCGGAGCGCTTATTGACTTTTGGTAGCTCAAGTGAGGGTGCTTATTCTTTCTTTTTTTTGACAAAAACAATAACAAAAAGCAACACTCAGGGGAGAAAGAGCGCTTATTTGAATGGGGGCGCTCATTAGAGAGGGAAGGAGCCTCATTTAACAGATTTTATTGTAAAAGCCTGAAGAAAGCATCTCCTACCTTCCCCGCCCCCACCCCAGAGCAGTCATGTTTGTTCTCTCCCCAGTTCTTATCGCGCCGTGACATTCAAAATGGCGGACAAACGAACTAAACGATCGAGCTCGACCAGCACAAGGGGACTGTGAACAGCCTAACATTTTATCAGATGTTCTCCTGGGTACGGGATTGCCATACGGAGGCCGGGCTTATGTGTTATACCAGGGGGTAATAGGCTCCTAGTGTTTAGATTGGGAGGTATAACCACGGGAAACAGTGAGATTTCTTTCCCCGAGACCCTCAATGCTTGCCGACGGGAACATTGAGGGTCGTCGTCGTTGTTAAAAGCACAAAAATTTAGTGTGCGGCTGGCACACAAATTTGCCGCGGTTTCAAGGCGCACGACCTGTCCACGCGCGAGTCGAAAGTACAAGTTGTTATTGTCCTAGGGCGTTAGTAAGTTTTGTTCGCCCAAGGGAGTTAGACTGTTTTGACCTATGGCACGTGACACGTTCTTGTCCAGTTATAAAAGGTGTAACAAGGTATAACAAGGTATAACAAGAAGTTTTGAGAGGAAAACATACAAGACTTTGGGCCAGCGAGAAAGCTCTCCTTTTTCTTTTCCTTTTTTTTCTTCATTTTTTAAAAAAAATATATAAAAAGCATCTCTTCACACTTTTAAGATTCTCAGACTTTTTTAATTACTTTTATAACCATACATGGATTAACCCCTAAGTGTCTAAGTACGTCATAACAATACCATTATTTTATATAGATCTAGGCTTAAAAACCCTTCGGGGACAGAGCCCCCATCCCCCCGCCCGCGGGCACTTAAGGGAAGTTTGGGTGGGGGTGTGCCTACGCTACCCTGTTTTAGGTGGGGTTTTACCTGAATTTGGATGAAATTTTAAGAGGTTTAAAGAAGGGATAAAAGAAAGGAAATGATTTTTGGAACATCAACAGACAATTGATACCCACGCAAGAGTACCCCAGGTTGATCGTGGACTATTTTGGTGTTCATCTATTAATTATTAACTACAAATTCTAATTTTAAAACTTCATTCAATCTTCAATATTTATTATTCTCAAACTTTACAAATCCTATACCAAAAACTATACTACCTAATGATTATGATAATTTATGCGTTTTACTCAGGCCAATCATGTCCAATCATGGGGTTAACATCTTTTTAATTTTGTATTTTTCCAACGAGGTTGCCACTGAGTCATAAAATCCGGCAAGTTTTGTGTAGTGAGCATGATCTACCAAGGCTTCAGGATTTGAGTCGGTCATGGGATACAAGTCTAGTACGTCAAACCCGGCCTTGCACATGGCTGACGTTGCGTAGGCGTTGAAAAGGAGAATTCGCTGAAATAACAATAAGTAATAATTATGAGGGCGGTTTTCAATGGAGAGTCGAAAGTAATTTCGTGATTGCTTTGCTTTTGCATTGCTACGCGTCCTGATTGGCTAAAAAATCTCACGCCACTTTCTCAACCAATCAGAAGTAAAACCGAAACCAATCGTGACTTGTCTGCACGCGTTTTCTCATGCTTAGCGCCGGCTACATGTATTTGCTTCAAGCCCTGATTAGTTCTTTAGATTGGCTACAAAGGAAACGGCAGGAGATGCGTCTTATTTTCAACTTGGTACTTGTCAACCGCGCAGCCTTAAATCTGACTTTCGTTTCTTCTGAAGGTCGCGCGCGCATGCAAGAGACAAGCATTTAAGGGCTGGTTCCCACTAGCGACGTAATCGGAAGCGGAGTCGGAGTCGGAAGCGTAAGGAGCCTTACGTTCTAGTGGAAATAAAAAAAACGGAGTCGCAATCGGAATCGGAAGGATCAGAAGGTTTCCTTTATCTTCCGATTCCGATTCTGCTTCCGTCGCTTACGATCCGCTTCCGTCGTTTTGATTTCCACTAGATCGTAAAACCCCGGCTACACGTTCTAACATTGTTATATAACATTTTTTGGTTCAACAATGTTAGAACGCGTAGCCGGTATGTTAGATGACGTTGTCTAACATTTTTTGTTAGAAGAACGTTTTGATTTCGATCAAACACTTCTTCTAACAAATATGTTAGACAAACGTCATCTTACATGCCGGCTACACGTTCTAACATTGTTGAACCAAAAAATGTTATATAACAATGTTAGAACGTGTAGCCGGGGCTTAAGGTTCTTACGATTCCGATTCCGCTTACGATTCCGCTTACGATTCCGCTTACGTTGCTAGTGGGAACCAAGCTTAAAACTTTGATCTCGTGGCGTATTTCGTTTGGTACTTTTTCAAAACAATTTTCAATTTTTCATGCCTTTCATATTCCCTAATAAAATGTAAAATTACTTCTGGACATTAAACGACCAAGCCGGTTACCCCACAAACGGGTTAATAGAGCTCTTACGGTAACCCCTTTATTTAAAGGCATGAGTCTGCTTCCAAAAAAGGCGACAGATTCAAAAGTAAAACAGAGCTAAAGAAACGTAACAAGGTAAGTAAATGCGTCGCAATAATTAATACGTATACTAACCTGCGTGGTTAAAAATACTAGTGCTTTTCTTCTGTCGTTGTGCCTTACAGCAGTCGTGGTTTTCCAAATAACCGAAGCCTTGTACTTTGAAACTCTGTTTTCCCCTCGAGAATTCACTTTAGTCTCCTTTAATGTGTTTATGAGGTCTCCAATTAGCTTCTGATAAGTTGTAAAATTAACTGTTGCTCCCATATGAAGCCCAATGTTTAAGAGCAGTGTACTGTCGTAACTTTGCATTTCCGGTTTGCGAAGAACGTCAACGATGTATCCAATGACCTTATCAGTCTGAATATCCAAATCATCATTCGGCAGTCTGCGGACTGTATTCACACCCGTCGGCACGGGGTAAACCCAGTTATACGAGAGTGTGCATCTCGAGTAGGCTTTTGTACATAAAGGAAGCTTAACAACCGAATTAAAGACACTTTTCGAAAGTGAATCACCGTAGAACCAAAGTGTGCCTGACTTATTGTAGCCCTCTGACAGCATTGGGGAGTCAGTGTTAGATTCTGTTGTAAAAGTCAAAGAAGGTAAAGAATATAGCGTTATAACTGTGTTATAAGGTCGCGGGCGATACCTGATCATGCATAAATTCATAAGGCAAAATTTTGGTAGGGGTCTTACTTTTTGTAAGCCGATTCCGCTAAAAATTAACAAAGATTTTAGGGAATGATGAACGTCCACTAGAATAAGATGAATGCTTAATATTCATGTCTCACGATGGAGTTACTTTACATGTAAGTTTCCAACTGCTATTACTGCTAGTCTTCATCAGGCCATGAGGTCGACTGATTACGTGTCGCAAAGTGTATTTCACCAGGAAACAGAAAGATCAATGCATGACAGGATAAATTAAACGACTGAACAGCCGAGCGTTTGTTCAATTTGTTTTGATTCTGAATTGAACGTTTGAAAGACACGATTCACTCACTCACTCACTCACTCACTCACTCACTCACTCACTCACTCAATCAATCAATCAATCAATCAATCAATCAATCAATCAATCAATCAATCAATCGAATCAATACCTCTATTTATAAGTGTCAAGCTGAAATAGCAGTTGACTACTATATGGGTACACTATATAAACACAATAATGAAATAAATAAACAAGGAAAAAAGGTTTTTGAATTGAATAAAAGTATATAAATCTCGATGATTTTTTCCTTGAAGCTGTGTTTTAATGGGTTCAATTGTCGAGTTAGAGGGGCCGTACACGATCTTCGCAGGGCCGGATAGCGTTTTTCCGGCCCGCTTACGTCATCACGTACGTCCCTTAAACGGTACTTTTTTATCAATGGTTTTGCAAAGAAAAGGCTCGCAGGGCCGTACAGGTCATATGATAATTTTTCATGACTGAAGTTTTCGGTGGAAAAATAAAAAAGAAAAGAAAACTTTGTGAAAAGCTGTTGTCGAAACCAAGCATCCCAATCAAGCTTGACGGAATAATCATATCGGCCGACAGTCTTGCAGTGTGACACAGTCCCTTGAATGTGATACGCTCAATAGAAATATTCGTTGCTAACCTTCAAGCAATGGCTCCCACTTGTCTTTTGTCCATCGACCAAATCCATCCCATAAATGCTTGCAGGCGTTAGAACGGTACTCCAAGCCTTTAAGTTTGTCTAATAGCATGAAAACAGGAAAAATATAGTTATTAGTTCTCGATGAATATTCTAGAAACTAAGAACATTAGAATTTAAAAGCAAAACGTTTAAAAACTCTCAAAGAAGCATCTATTGTTTCTAATCTAAATTAGTCGAAATGCTGAACAACACTCGCTGCTAAGCATACAGGTGAATTTTTGACCGCGAAGTTAACCAAATTAAAGATTATGCTCAGCGGACTAATCAATGCTAACTACTATTAATTAAAGGCAGCTGTTTATCACTGTCTTTATAATTATTGTTATATTATTATTATTATGTTTATTATTATTACAAAGGATTCTAGGAGAGTTCTTGTTATAATTATATATCTAGCTTAAATAATTAAAATGACTACTTCATCGTTTTATTTGTCAAATCTGTTGGTGTAACTGCAAAAGATCTGTTTTTTAAATGTACCGGATAATGTTAAGTTAAGTTCCGCTTCAGGTACTGTAATGTTCAGCCAATTTTTGAAGGACTGGAGCAGGAGGTGATCAGCTGGAGGCCGTCCTAAAATGGACAAGTTTTGACATCTTCCGCCGGAGTTACCATTGATAAACCAATCAGGCGGCGGGTCTCTGAAGCCATCACAAAGACTATAATCGAGGTAGATCATCAGCTGATAAAGCCCAGGCTCAATGAGAAGAAACAAGGCTTCGTAAGTTCCATTTTGGTGATCAAACACTGTGGCCGGAACACGTGCTTGGCCTTTTACATGCACTCTCCACGTGTCTCCACCAATCAATTTTGTTCGATTGTCTGACGTTTTTGATTGAAAGAAAATCTTGCTGAATTCTCCCGCTGGTCTGATATCCCAAGACACGATTTCACTTGTGCTGGCGTCGCTTCGGTGTATTTTATCCCATTTGACTGGATCCCAGGCCATATCATCTTTGCAGGATTCTATCATACCTTGCCAGTTGACGCGAGCCCGCCGCTGACGAAGCCAGTCGCGCCTAAAATCTTCCAACCTTGAGGCTAAGAAACGTGACGAAGTTGCTGAAGTTGCGAAAGGTGGCATAGTAAAAAAACGTGGCGTAGCTGAAAAGTCATCTACATACTTCAGGTAATATGAAAGGATCAATAAAGTTACTACGGAGAGCCAAACAAAGGTAACATGAAGTACGTCTCTACGTTTCATAGCGATTCTTTGAGTTTCCACTTTGCAAATGCTGCCTCCTGTAAAGGAAAATATAATCACATGTATCAAGGTAATCGAAGAATTTGGCTGCTTTAAAGGTAGCAATTAATAACTGCTGGACGAAAAGTAAAATGTTGTTTATTCAAAAACCTTTTGCAGTCTACACTAAATTAACAAGTGTAAAATGTACAAAGATCAAAATACGAAGTTTCTTACACTTATTAGCAATACTTGTGCTAAACAGCCATCAATGTTGTCCCGACAATGCCTGTCCCTAAAATGGAGTACATACAATACTTGTCACTGAATAGGAGTACATAGTCCTATTAATAATTCTTAAAGGTAAAATTTACCTACTGTGGTAAGTTCGAAATAGCAATAGCCACTGTACGCTTAATTTGAATATTTTCGTTATTTCGAATTTATGTAGATAAACGTTTAAATTGTAACTGCGGGTTAAACTTCAGAGTTACAGGTTTTAGTGTTATGAGCGTTGGACGTCTCTTAGAGAACAAAGTTGTATCTATTATAAATATTATAAAGGATCGCGGAGAGTCTTCTGGATTATAGGAGCAAAACGGTGGTAAAACTTTTGTGGACGCGTGCACGAGAAGCTCACCTAGGTTACGAGAAAGCTCTCGAACCCGAGCCCGAGAGCTTGCTCGCAGGCTAGAAGCTCGATGGCACCTCTGTGTACTCTTGATGTTGCTAAACAGGCTACATTTAGCAGGGGCGGATCCAGTTGGGGTTGATTGGGTGGCTAGCTAGCCCCCTTTAGACCATCGGCAGGGGTTTCAAGCCGGGCAGTTGGGCAACGGACAAATTGACCGGCTGTGAACACGATTTGAACATCTAAACCGTTATTTTTGTCGCCAACAAGTTCAATAATTTACTAACTTGAGCTTTTTGATATGTGTTCTAAAAAGTAAAGCATATTTCAACTTAAAAAACAACGAAGTTATCGCTTATTTACCTCCCGTTGCTCCCTGTACAGAAGAAACGTGACAAACAACTGAAATCGCCCCACAATGCATTGCCAGCTTAGTGCTCTGCATTATGTTCTGCATGATGTCACTGAGTTGCAAACAAGTTTCCACATGTGTTATGGCGACCGGGAAAAGGTCAGAACGGTCGATTAAACAATATTTTTGTACTCAACTTGATAACTTGATGTCCATGACTACAGATATCTGTATTCAATTGATTGAACAAACAAAACACAATGTTTCAAGCAACAGTGAGATGCTTAAGTTCGTGCTTCAAAATGTAGGAAACTGCATCTCCGGGAGACTAAAATTTAAAAATTTCCCTGGGGGAATGCCCCCGGACCCCCCTAAGGGCCGGCGCTAACTTTCAACAATCATAACTTTTTTAATATGTATTCAAACGCCACCAATCTTTGTGACTTTTCCTAAAATTTATCTGGCAACAATTTTATGCGACAATTTTTTGATCACGTGACTTGATGTTTCCATGGCAACAAGATTTTGACAGCCATGTTTTTGAAATTTTGCATATTTATACCTTTGAATGAATAAAAACAATGTTTATTGCTATAACTTTTATATTTTTACGCCATTTAGCGTTTATTTATTGGTTTTGATGAATTTTGAGTGAATTCGGACGGTTTTAAAGAGGTTTTAAAAAAATTCAGAAATCCAAGATGGCGACCGTATAACAAATTACCTAATAATTACGTCATATGACGTCATCGTTCCATTGTGCGGACTGCAAAGGAGACAGTTTTGGACGTACTATATACCCTCTAGGTTTCATTGTCATAGCCTTAATATTCTTGAAGTTACGAGGGGGGGGGGGGGGGGGGGGGGGATAAAATTAAGTTTTGGCGCCGGGGGGAGGTGTATACATTATCACCCACTCTATCCTTAGATAGAATTTCTGAAACTTATCTTTGTCCTGTTTTTCCTTGAATCGGCACAAAGATATGTTTCGATTAGTATCGTGGTAATACAGTAGAACATCTCGGACAGACCATGCATAACAAGAACAATAACCCTTCGAGAATTAATTCAATATATTGTTATGATTTGTTTTACATGTACAGTCGCTTTTCCCGTCACACAAGGTGATCTGTCACGAACGTTACTACGCTGTACGTCATTTGAAACCTTTACAGTGGTTACCATTACAGCGGTTACCAATAAGACGCGACCCACAGCCTTCAAAACTGTCGGATAAAGTTGAGTTTTCGTGGACGTCAATCAAAGAAAAGCCGTTAAAATTATTTTAGACTCTGACAGGATTTCAAGCAAACAGAGCTAAAAACGACAATTTTACCCGCTGAGAGAAGGTAAAACTTAATCAAACTCGATTTTCAAACCAGTTTAAACAAAAAGAAAACATGCTGTTTGTAGAAACCGTATTTTTAGAATAAAACTTTTAAATTTCACCATAGTTAATAGAACAAACTGGTTATGAAGCTCAACAAATTTCAAAAAGAGTGTACGGCAAAGCTGCTTTGTTTTATGTTGAACGAACCGTGACCCTGCACATTGTTTTGTTTAACGTGTGAGCCCAAATGTTTCTACTGGTCAGTTTCTCATATGCATTTCAATACCTTCTGTGTTTTGTGCACGCGGTCAAGGCAAACGAGCAAAAGAAATGGAGAACAAAAACATATAGCAAATGACTGACTGAGTTTCATAACCAGGTTGTTCTATTAACTGTGATTTCACTGCAGGTGATAATTTACAACTCAGAGATGCATGATGAATAGTACGCACTTTTAGACTATAATTCCATGTTTTCTTTTGTTTAATTTGGACTATCACACACTAATTGTTAGATAGTGTTTCACGGGTTGAACCACTCTAACACAACCTAATATTTTATTTTAATTAACACTTTTGTCACGCTCGGCGTTCCATATAGGTACCCACTAATTGTTGATTTTGTATTGGTGTGGATATCGGTGTTCCTATACAACTGAATTAATCACATTGTTGGACGTACGCGTGGAGGAAAACAGTTAGTTGTTAAGCGCTCATTGAGTCGTGCCTTGGCTCTGAGCCAAGGCGACCCACTCTATAAAATGAGATGCGAAAAGTGAAAACGTTCAGCTTTTTCAAGTGGTTTATGGCCTGAGGCGAAGTGTAAGTGACGTTATATCATGTTATATTAGTTGATATAGCAACTTTAAGCTCATGGATGATTGGATTTATTTACAACATAGGAAAAAGGAAAATGACGAAACGAAACGTATCAAGTAATAGGAAGTTACATTATTGCCGGGTTTGGCGAGAGTTCCATTCGATAACGATGTGACGGGTCGCGTGTTACAGCGGTTAAAAAGCTCAAGCAGTTAAAGCTCATTATTAAAACACGCGACCCATCGCTCTTCATCAAAGGTCAAACTTGAGTTTTGTGGACGTCAATCAAAGAAAAGCCGTTAACATTGTTTTTTTTAAATTTCGACTGGATTTCGAACAATTTTACCAAAAAGAAATGGTGAACATTTTAAAACAACCAATTTCAAAGTCAATAGACAAATTCGGCTAACGCATTGTTGTACCCAATTCAAACCTTCTGGGATTAAGATTCTTTGTTCACAATAATTCCATATAATTTCCATGTCAATGGTTTATTGATATTAAAATGTGACGAACAAAGAGTTCTAATCCCAAAGGGTTTCGACAAAACGCTGACCCCCGGTCTGCTGACCCCCTACTAACCCCCTATTGACCCCCCAACTGACCCCCTATAAAATTAACAGGGAATATCAGAAATAATACTTACTAGAAATACGTGTCTCGCAGAACCTCGCGAAGCTTGGGGGAGCGTGCACCGCCGGTCGAAACTTTGGTGGCGTCTCGATTTGCGTACGAGGCTTTTCGCCGTTCCACTTTGTTTTCTTTGAAACCAAAAACGTTGGTAGAAGGTCCTTTCGAGGGTTCGCTGGTTTCCTGGAAAACCAGGATCGGGGATCGGGGATCGGGGATCGGGGATCGGGGATCGGGGATCGGGGATCGGGGATCGGGGATCGGGGATCGGGGATCGGGGATCGGGGATCGGGGATCGGGGATCGGGGATCGAGGATCGAGGATCGAGGATCGGAGATCGCGGATAAAATAAATATATATAATTTATTTATTTATTTTTTATTTATTTATATATTTATTTATTTTTATTTATATATATATATAAATAGATATAAATACAAAATAAAAAAAGTGATACATATTGTGACTCGCATACAGGACAATTTCACACGCCTGACTCTCAATTCCGGACTACTTGTTCATTAACCATTAACGTTAAAAACTGAATTCAATTTCCGCCTAAAATAGTCCAGTATGCGACGCTAAATGTTGCGTTTGAGTTCTAATAACAAGCTAATAGGTCGTGTTTCGAGATACGCGTGATCTTGGCAAGATCGCGCCGAGATTTCGAGCTTCGCACCGCGACAGGTATACTACTGGTATACGTTGGATCACGTGAATGATCTTATCGGCTTAAACAAGTGAAGAAACAACGTATGTCACAGCGAAAACCTATGTGGAGCATACTGTCGATGAATTTCAGGAAAATATCTCCGTTTGATGTAGCACATACGTGTAAAACTACACTAGAGTCGCATTGTTCAAATTGTGTTTGCATTAGATACTCTGACCCCGACTCTAACTAGGTTTTTTCCACGTCAAGTTGACTTCTGAGTTTTATTTTATATTTTTTATTTCGACTAGTCAGATTATTTTCAGTTGTGTTTTTTGTTGGAAAATGAAGCACTTTATCCCAGTGATACTGATCACAATAGCGAGCGGATCGGACGTGACTATAAGCTGTTCAGCAAAAACCGCGGGTGTCTCAATTCTTTAATTGCGGTTTTGCAACCGTGACAGCAAGGAAATAAAATATGTAACATGGTTGCTTTCCTATACACATCGTTTGGACAATATAAAGATTGTTGTATTAAAGTTTGTGTTCCGTTGAACTTAAAATGAATGAGCGACAACATGAACTGCGCGTATAAATAATTTCTCTGACAGCCGCCCTCCAGTTGACTGCGGTGTTGTTACAATGTATACAATCCGCAAAGGGATGGATCCCCGGGATGGATCATTATATTTTAGGCAGGTGGAGGGGCTGGCTGGGCAATGTTCTTTTCTCGTGACTAAACGCTTTGTATGAATTTTATTTCACTAGCTTGCTATATATTTCTTTGCTTTGTGCCGCTATGCAGGATTTTTATATTTCAGTCTTCTGCAAAAGTTGTGCAGGAATTCTTTTTTCATATTTGCCCCCCTTCCCCCCCCTCCCCCCCCCCCCCCCTCCCTCAAAAACAACATGGTTCGTCCCTTATTTGGGGGGAGGGGATATTATTTATTATTTCATATATCCGGTTTAAAGGGGAAAGGCTACTGGATGACCGGAGGATCGGGGATTCTTCTACTGTTAAAATTATGGAACAGCAAAATTTCTAGCAATGGCAGGAGACTCCTGTCCATGGTTTGTTTTTATCTACTCAAATAAACAACCGTGTTGTTTATTTATTACAAATTTATTACAAACGTTTGTTCGAGGGAGGCATCCTAACGGTACATTAATACATTTTAAAAGGTTATGTTTGTTACTAAATTGAAGCCTTTATTAAAGAATTGAGACACCCGCGGTTTTTGCTGAACAGCTTATAGTCACGTCCGATCCGCTCGCTATTGTGATCAGTATCACTGGGATAAAGTGCTTCATTTTCCAACATAAAACACAACTGAAAATAATCTGACTAGTCGAAATAAAAAAATATAAAATAAAACTCAGAAGTCAACTTGACGTGGAAAAAACCTAGTTAGAGTCGGGGTCAGAGTATCTAATGCAAACACAATTTGAACAACGAGACTCTAGTGTGGTTTTGCACGTATGTGCTACAGCAAACGGAGATATTTTCCTGAAATTCATCGACAGTATGCTCCACATAGGTTTTCGCTGTGATCTACGTTGTTTCTTCACTTGTTTAAGCCAATAAGATCATTCACGTGATCCAACGTATACCAGTAGTATACCTGTCGCGGTGCGAAGCTCGAAATCTCGGCGCGATCTTGCCAAGATCACGCGTATCTCGAAACACTACCTTTTAGCTTGTTATTAGAACTCAAACACGACATTTAGCGCCGCCGCATACTGGACTATTTTGGGTGGAAATTGAATTCAGTTTTTGACGTTAATGGTTAATGAACAAGTACTGAGTCCGGAGTTGTGACTCGGCAGGCGTGTGAAATTGTCCTGTATACGATCGCGATTCACAATATGTATCACTTTTTTAAATTTTTATTTATATTTTTTTATATATTGTTGTATTTATATTTTTTATTATTTTTTAATTTTTTTATCCTCGATCCCTGATCCCCGATCCTCGATCCCCGATCCCCGATCCTCGATCCTCGATCCCCGATCCTCGTTTTCCAGGAAACCGGGTTCGCTTACCGTTTACCGTCCGCCATCTTTGTTTACAATGCTTCTATAGGCTTACATGAAGTAGTAACCTGCGCCATTGTCAGCGGTTGCGATTCCTCTGTTGCTAGGCAACTGCAGGACACCAACGCGAAATGTAAGAAAAAAAAAGTGAGCGCGGGGGACACGCTTTCTTTTCCCCTCTCCCCAGCCTCCTAGTGGCACAAAAAGGCCTCTGCGGAGGAGAGAGGATTTCAATAAAAGGCCAAGTTTCGAATTCGAAGTCTTGTCACGACGAACATTATGGCGAAGTTGTAAATGAAATATTTAATGAAATCATCAACAAAAGGGAAACACTCACCTTCCATGATGGCGGCAGAGAGAGGAGAGACCGACGGAATGCTGGGAAACGAAAGTAAGCGCGAGGACTGGTTCTTAATTGTTTTTATAGTGCACGGACTTCTTGGAAAATCCTGGTAAGTTAATTTATATCATTTCTGATTTTACCCTGTTAATTTTATAGGGGGTCAGTTGGGGGGTCAGTAGGGGGTCAGCAGACCGGGGGTCAGCGTTTTGTCGAAACCCAATGCCAAAAGGTTTGAATTGGGTACAACAATGCGTTAGCCGAGTTTTGAAGAGAATATTTTATTCAATATCATATAAAAACTAGAGCTTCGTGCAGCCGCGGCTTCATGAGTTGTGATCAGCCTACTATTCTGTAAAATCACTCTATTGAATATGTGCTGTACTGTGTAATAAATGGGTTAAAAATTGCGCATAGGTTAATATAGGTTGGCAATCTGGTCATATGTATACGATGTCACTTGAAACTCGATATGTTGTTACAACCTGAAATATATGGTTGTAATTATCGATCTTCGGAACGAGGCCGACGCGCGCATAACGAAGCTGTTGGACAATTTTCCCCTGGGGGGCACTCCCATATAAAAATGATGGGGTGCTCGTCGGAAATTTTCGAACAACACCCTATCTCGTTTGATGGGCGTGGCTCAAAAGAATGTTTGCCTCCAAGAGGTACCAATTCTAAAACAACACATGTCATATTCTGTCATATTTTTCGGCTCATACCCTAAAAGGTACCGCGATAATTCGAACGGTGGTCATTTTAGATTTTAGTACCCTAAGCGGTACCAATCTACAAATTTTGAACCCTAAAAGGTACGACGAGCATCCCCGTCATTTTTATATGGGAGTCCCCCCCCCTCCGCCCTTCCCCCCTTCCCCCTCCCCCCCCCCCCCCCCCCCCCGGGCATTTCTCGATATGAACTTAACGCGTTTTGCTTTTGAGAGTAATCTAATAGATATTTGAAAAAAACTTTCAACTGAGAGAATTTGCTGTCCTTTTTCCTGTTTTGATTGTTTCAAGAATTGGTCTGGAAAGCGATTTTTGTAAACAAAACCAGATTTGCATTTCGCAGCTCTAATTTTCCTCGCATCGCAACTGATGTTTTCTATTCGAAAATCGTTCACACTAATTATTCTAGACAGGGGGGGTGTTGTTTTTTCAAGTCTGTGTTCGCTCTTATTCTTGTGCGCATTGCTCATGATCAGTTTATTATCGTTCCTCGTTTCGCGTTGATTTGTTTAAGGGAAATCGCGCAGGAATTAATGGATTAAAGTTTCCAAATGTGGCAGCACTTCACTTCCAAAATGAAACCACACGTGCTTAAATAAAGGTTGCTTACTTACTTACTTACTTACTTACTTACTTACTTACTTACTTACTTACTTACTTACTTACTTACTTATATATCATAGTTATGTAATGTTTTTCTGTTCAATCGGCAGTCATATTATTTAATGTAGTTGAATATACACATCTCTCAGTTGCGGAACAATACTAGTCTCGCGCGACACGCAATTCAATTGCAAAGCCATGCAACGTCTTAAAAACAGTTAGTAACATTGCCGTTCTATATAAACACTGTACCTTAATAAAATGCAGTCGCAAAGAGATGCAATTTTCCAAATTGACGTATGTGCTGAATAACTTTATGCCGGTACGCTTCTTCGGGGAGTCAACATGGCCGCCGCGTGGTAAAGGCCTATTAGACCTATTAGAAAGCAATTATGAACAAGCCTTGGGCATTTTGGAACCACGCCACGTGGTCCATTTAATTTCTTCTCAAGCACCTACAGGTTGGAAGTGTTTCTACATATAATTATTTTCTACCATGACAATACATTTATTATCATACTCCTTGTTTAATTTTTCGCCGAAACCCCGACATGCCACTCACTCAGATCCCACCGGCTATATGAGGTAGCTCGGATCCCTGGTTCTGATGACCTGGCTTAGTATACAGCCTCCCCTTTCTTCTTTACGTCTCCTCCGATAACTGTAGTCCGGATCAACAGTTATGTTTTTCAATAAGCTGAGTTTATCTATAAGTTATACGTCAGTCTTTTCGGGCCTTGCGTGTACGAGAACGGTTGCAGCAATTCAATAAATTCTCAAAAGAACGTTGCTTCCATGTATAACATCGAAAACAAAGAAGCTTGCTGTCAGGTCAATTATTGTAGCGAAACAACAGACACTGAATCAACCAGCACTGAAATTGACAAATCAAACAGTCTTTATCAAAATGATATCGGCGTAACAACTGTGACTGAAAGGAAAGAGAACTCCTGGTACAATTTTAAACGACGGTCCTGTATACCTGGGATTCTGTGGAAGAAATTGCCATAGGAAACCCACGCGTTTATTTAGAATGATCATAGAATAAAGTTACAAATAACGTGACTTACGTGATGTTGTGTTTCAATCCAAATGTGCTGTTGAATACCTGAAATCAGCTTATGCCGGGATTTATAGCAGCCACAACGGTCCGATCAAATCCGTTTATACGATTTCGAAACGATCGTGTCTGTTATTTTTAAATGGTCTCGCATTTCGCCGTCTGTTATTAAATTTTAAACTTGTAAGCGTCTCGCATTTCGCCGTAATGCGGCATATCACGTAACCGTTTGTTATTAATTAAATTTAGAGTTTAAATTTTAAACGGTTAAGAGAGAGAGAGAGTCAATTTTCTCTTCTCCCTAAATACGAGACCATGCCGCATGACGGCTGACAAGTTAAAATTTAATAACAGACGGGAGACCATTTAAAAATAACAGACACGATCGTTTCGAAATCGTATAAACGGATTTGATCGGACCGTTGTGGCTGCTATAAATCCCGGCATAAGCTGATTTCAGGTATTCAACAGCACATTTGGATTGAAACACAACATCACGTAAGTCACGTAATTTGTAACTTTATTCTATGATCATTCTAAATAAACGCGTGGGTTCCCTATGAAATTGCCACACGAAGCTCTTTAGAACCTCTAATTTCATTGGCCCTGGGTGTCACGAAGCTCTATTGTTTTAGGTTTAGAAACCATTCTTCTGTTGTTTGTTGTATTATTTTCTCAGCCAATCCTGTGAGCCGTTCCGAGAGCTCCGTGGCGCCCCCCAATATGGCCAATATAGAGCGTTCTCACTCAGTCCCGTGGGACTCAAATGACAAAGGCCATGGCAGACATGTTGGTGTTCCTAACAAAAGAAGTTAATTAAAATTCTTTTGTACGGGAACATCAATATGGCGGCTATGACGTCAAGTGTAAACGCTCTATATTGGCTCATTGGCTATATTATATAGAGCTTTTTCAGTTACTATTAAAGTAAGACTGATGCGACGTGACAACTTATCCTCGAGGCCGGAATTATGATTATCATAAAATATTAAGTGCCCATGAATTTATGATTACCATAATTTTGTGGCACAACAGTAGAAACCGAAGAAAGACTTAGTTCTAATCAACGATCTCGGCAAAATACAAAATACTCGGCAAAATCGCATCAAGGCGCGCGAAGGACAACAAAGGTCAAGCATGGCTGGAGTGTATTATTTTGTAAAATAGAATAATTATGTTTCGTCATTAGTATGATCTTTTATTTTACCCGAGACAGCTCACACAGTTGTTCCAGTGTTTTCGTGAATTACCGTCATCCATCTTGGATTAGTCGAGCAATCCAATACTTTAACCCCAGATTCTCTCGGGTTCTACTGTTGTGCCACAAAATTATGGTAATCATAAATTCATGGCCACTTAATATTTTATGATAATCATAATTCCGGCCTCGAGGATATGTTGACGTGAAGTGATCGGTAGGGTCGCAGCTCTTAGAAGTCTCTATTTTCATTGGCCTTGTAAAACACAGCTGCTATTGTGTTTCGAAGTGATAACACGACATCGCGCGGAATAATCTAGTCTCCTACCAGGGCGCTGAAAAGAATGGGCGGTGCAACGCGCCCACAGCGCTTGGGCGATGTGTGATGCGGAGAGAGACTGGGCCGAGCGCCCTCGAGAGATCCGGAGTTCTTAAAATGGCGGCAAATGGAATCGATAGCTGATGAAGAAAAGGGATCGCTGCAAGAAAACGGTACATGATTTCCACTTAATGTTTTCGACATAAAGATTTCAATGTATTTTCAAAGCTGTAGGCGAGAAAGAACGGGTTTTATACTGTAACATTTATCGCGAATTATTTGAAATAAAACGAGCTTGTTAGAAATGCGTTACGCAAAATGTTTGCACGCAAAAACTAAAACATTAATTCCCTGCGAACTATGACAGTAAACGACTAAATGTTAAGAGTATAGATAGAGGACCTTTTGCTCTTTCATCCGTGTAAATTTCGTTTTGACCTTTTTTGAACTTTTTAAGTTACATGCTATAGAATTAAGGTGGTTGTTCTGTTCTTGTTTTAGATGAGACTGGGCTAGCTGTGGAAGCATATGCTTGTTTATAAAAACTTCATGTGTCCTATTCAGGCACTACTAAAGCATTGAATGATAGGTTTGATCAAATGAAGGCCCCAAAACACTAAAAACGTTGTATTGATAAAGTGTAAATTGTTGAAACATGCAGTGATTATAGTCATTGATAGCAGTGTAAATTAAAGTGGTTGGGTCTCTGATCGCATCATCCTGATGGCATGTACTGTACTGCATTATAAAATCTGAGGTAATTTTAAAAGCGGATTTTCTGCTTCCAGTCACACAGTTATTTAGCCATTTTTTAAAGACCTGTGAAATAATAAATATCAGTGTGCTGTGATACTGAGCGGTAGGACATTAATACATTCCCAACATACTTTTTATGACAGACAACACTTACAAATGATAAAATTCAGCAATGGATAAACCATTATCTGCATAGGATATGTTTGTGGATTTAAACATAAACACAATGTACAGAACATAAGAAGAAAAACAGAAAGGAAAGGGGCCATATTGTATTGTGTCAGACTAACATAAATGCACTTTGTTATAGCAACATCTATAGGGACAGGGACATCTCTTTATGGTCCTTTATATCTGATGTGAATATTTTGTGATAAGATGAGACGTTCTTACCCTGTCAACCCTTTTAACTATTTAACAATGCCAGGGCCATAGCCAGTATGAGGCAAACCAAGGCACTTGCCTCGGTCATGATCCCAGTGTTTTGTTTAAATGTGGTCATCATAAAGACCCTAAATAGCTAGACGGGGAATTTAACCATGGATATTTCCTCAGTCTTTATTTTTTTTCTGGCTACGGCCCTGAATGCTACATCCTGAAGGAAGGGTGGTGGCTGTTCGGGGCTGTACTTCAGAGTTTAAAAGTGAGACAGATCAAGTTGCAAGCAAAGCCATACACTGTATAAACTTTTATAATAATAAAAAAGGATCAAACCAAAGCCCCTAAAATCTCATGCCTTTTCAGTATAATGTCCAATGTTGCAAATGGCATATATCAAAACCTAATTTTAATCAATATAACCCCTCTCCCCTAAAAAAATAGAACTGATATAGGAATTTCAAACACAAAAAGTTATTTTTGCATCTCCCAGTCACTTTATATCTATCTGATTTATTCCCCCTTAAACCCTCACTCCCCCCCCCCGCTCCCTCCCCTGGGTCCCATAAGAATCGCTTAAGTTTGTTTTTTTGTTTTTGTTTTTTTATTTACTCCATTTTTTTATTATGCTTAATAAGTTTATTTACTGTGAGATGTCTACATATTGAAAGGTACTGAATTAAGTTGTAAAGAGAGTACCATTTACTTAATACTTTTGAAATAATGTTTTTAAGTTGATATTATTTTAGTCTCGATCTCTTCCTTTTATTTGAATGACCAGCCAAAATAATCGGGAAACTGAAGGAAAGATCAGTTTGCTTTGGGACTATGGGAATATCACAAGGAAATGTCACATATCGCTTTATACAACACTGATATTTAATTAATTAAGATGTACCATACTTAATGAATGACCTGTCAAATGGAAACTAAAGGGTAATGTTTGCTCCAGGACAATGGGAATACAGTATCACAAAAGGAAACATATAGCTTGTATATGTTGTAGGTTAAAATAATTTTAGGTTAAAAATTATTTCAAACTAGGTTAATTTTTAGTTTCCTTTGTCCCATATTCATTAACATAATCTCAGACAAAAGAAAATAAGAATTAACCTAGTTTGAAATAATTTTAACCTAAAATAATAATAACCTACAACATATATATGACACTGACATTTATTTATCAATCTATTTTTAATATATCAACAGTTATTTTTGTTGAAGATATGTTCCACATAACTAAAACAAGTGTCAGGAACCCCCGGGGGGGTACTCGGCAAATTTTTGGGCGGGGATGTGCCGCTGGGACTCTGAGACCCTTAACCTATACTAGACCATTTTAGCAGAATTTTGCAACCCTATTCTAGACCAAACACCAAAAAACCCTACCCTATCCTAGACCTATTCCAGACTCGCTATTTTCCAGAAACTCGTTCACAAGGCTCACAATCATAGTCTAAGATGCCAGGGGTCAGTAAAAATGCCGTAAACGGCCCACCGTACCGATTTATAAATGCCATTTGCCAGTAAAACCTTGTCTAGACTAAATTCTTCACGCAACTGGTCAGTTTCGCGGAAAATGATACCCTATTCTAGACCAAAAACCTCTGATTACTATACCCTATCCCAGACTAAACTGCCTGAAAACCATACCCTTCACAGCAGCACATACCTATATAGCTCATATATGGGAGTACCCCCCCCCCCCCCCCCGGGCAGGAACCTCTGTATTCATTCCTTAATAAAGGTAATCAAATTGGGTCTAGCAGCTTATTAACAAAAGCATCAGCTCTATCATTTTAATGTAGTTGATTAAAATTAACTATAATATCTTGCTTCACCTGGTTGATAGAAGAAATTTTTTAGACTAGAAAAATTCACTTCCCTTATTTTTGAACCATTGAAGCAATCAGCAAGACAGATTTGACAAAACGAAGGCACCGAAACAGGCAAAATTATTTATTGATGAAGTATTACTTATAAATGATTAAAAGCAGTGGCCCAATAACCCCTCAAAACAACCCACTTTAGTCTATAGCTTGTAACTCAAAAAGTTCAAAAAACGGTTCAAGATGACATTTACCCGGCAAATGAAAGAGTGATAGATCCTCTATGATCGGCGAATGCAGCCGTCTGCTGCCATAGTTCGTTATAAATTTTACAGTATATAGCCCGTTCATTATCGCCTACAGCTTAAAAAATACATTGAAATGTTCATTTCGGGGTGGAAATCTGGTACCGTTTTCTTAACACTGCTATCAATAACTATATATATTAAATCACTGCATGTTTCAACAATTTACACTTTATCAATGAAACGCTTTAAGTGTTTTGGGGCCTTCATTTGATCAAACCTATCATTCAATGCTTTAGCAGTGCTTGAATAGGACACATGAAGTTTTTTTAAACAAAAATATGCTTCCACAGCTAGTCAGTCTCAATATTAATCGCATCACAGAACAACCACCTTAATTCTATAGCATGTAACTAAAAAAGTTCAAAAAAGTTCAAAACGAAATTTACACGGATGAAAGAGTAAAAGGTCCTCTATCTATACTGTCTCTTAACGTTTAGCCGTTTACTGTCATAGTTCACAGGGAATTAATGTTTTAGTTTTTGAGTGCAAACATTTTGCGTAACGCATTTCTAACAAGCTCGTTTTATTTCAAATAATTCGCGATAAATGTTACAGTATAAAACCTGTTCTTTCTCGCCTACAACTTTAAAAATACATTGAAATCTTCATGTCGAAAACAGCCAAAAAACCCTTACGAAGTTACACAAGCCCAGGGCTTTTAAGCAGCATTATCAAAGGTGTAGTCTATGTTAACAACATACCACATTCGTTCGAAAATATTTTATCGGATCCTTTTGTTCTACCGAATGGCACAAAATTAAACTCACTTTTATATGCGGATGATTTAGTCATACTTTTAAGATCCAAATGAACAGGACTACAAGTTTGTCTAGTTTTTACATAGGCAATAAAATGATTGAAATCGTCCAAAACCACACGTATCTAGGGTCTGTGATCTCTTCAACGGGTAACTTTTCAATGGCACTTGACCAGCTAAAAGAGAAGGCCCTTCACGCTCTTTTCAGTCTAAGAAAACATACAAATTTCAGTAAATTGTCCCAATCCCTGGCAAGTAAAATCTTTGACACGATGATCTCCCCAATTTTAACATATAATAGCGAAGTTTGGGGTGTGTACACAAAACCGGATTTAAGTCTTGGGACAGCTCGCAGATTGAAAAAATCCATTTACAATTCTGCAAACGTTATCTAGAAGTAAGCAATAAAGCATCAAATGTGGCATGTAGAGCTGAACTAGGAAGGTTTCCTCTTATTATAGCTATTAATCAGAAAATAATTAATTATACCTTATATCTTCAAAGTAAGGACAATAACTCTATTGTTAAACAGATCTTTTTACTGTTCGCAGATCTTCACTCTTCTGGTAAAAATAGCTTCTACTCTAATCTTATGAGGATATCCGAATTCTATAATTTGCCTGATTTTGACCCTATTTTCTTAACTGAAACTAAAATCGAACATTACGTAAACTTAATGCAACAAAAATATATCCTATATTGGCGACATACCATTCAACACTCTAAGAAACTCGAATTTTATAATATCTTTAAGAACGAATATACGCGTTCTCATTACTTAGACCTTACAAGGAAATCAAATGACAGAAAACAATTAGTAAAATTTCGTATAAGTAATCATAAATTAATGATTGAAATTGGTAGATATGAACAAATCACGAGAGATGATAGATTGTGCCCTACTTGTGGATCCAATGAAATTGAAGATGAAATTCACTTCCTTTTCCACTGTCCTAAATACTCGACAATTATTAGGGACGGATTTTACAGGAAAATAGGGTATCACCTACCAGATATAAAACAGTTATCTCCTTCAGAAGTTACCAATGAATTAATGAACTCTCGTAATTATTTTGTAAATATTCATTTGGTGAAATTCATTATTTCATGCTTAGATCTCCGCAATAATCAAATTATTAAATCAGACTGATTGTACTTTCCCTTTCTTTATAATATTATTGTAATTTCATTTTGATATGTTGTAATGCTTTGCAATACTGTAAGGATTTATAGTCATGCAAATAAAGCTACTTGTTGTTGTTATTTGCGACCTGACTTTCGGTGAATCGAGTCGACTTTAAGAAAGACGGGTCGTGTTGACTCGAGTCGGGTCGTGACGATCCGTCAGCGTCCTAGCGATACCAACTATAAAACGACCTGACTTCCGGTGGGTCAAGTGGAGACGGGTCGTGTCCACCCGAGTCGGGTCGTGGTGACTCGTCAACATTTTGAAGATTAAACTTCCGGTAAGCATTCAAGCTTTTAATTTCTACTTCCGGTGGTAGTATTGATAAACTTTACGACCTGACTTCCGCTAGAACGAGTCGACTGTGCTTCAAGACGACCCGACTCAGTTCGGGTGTATTGGACATGGATGGGAGGAGGTTTAGAATAGCTTTCCCGAGTAGACCTACGAGATATTTGTCCCGTTAGATTACTATTAGGCATATATTAGGGTTTCTTTGGCTCAGAGTCGTGTTGCAAGGTAAATAAGTTTATGTTATCGCTATGAAAATGTTAGGATCAGTAAATTTCTTAGTTCGTGATGCAGTGTCTAAGTCTGCGACGTGCAAGGCTTGTGAAAGATTGTTTCATCGTCACACTGAGATGTATAAGTGTCTAATATCCAAGAATGAAAATGCCAAAGACGACCACGACAGCTCTAGCAACTATGTTTAGCTCATTTCTGTTATTGGTATAACTGTTTGTTAACAGTGACATTCAATCAAAAGTTACGATGAGGGGATGAATACTGAGTAAGTTTACAAGAACTAGATTTCCACCTGAAACAGATTTTGACGATAAGATTGATGATGATCTCAATAATGAGAACAGAGAACAAAGTTGTAAAGAATTTTACTTGAAAGGAGGAATGAAACTTCTTCGCAGAATGAAAGCTAAATCATTCATTCAGTTATGTTTAATAAAAAGGATCCTGAAAATTAATTGCAAAGAGCTCTTGATACTTTATATCCCATGTAGAAATGAGATTTCAGCAAATAAAACATGTTATATTCGAAAGATTATATTAGATAAAGCTATGGGAGATCCTGAAAATAAGGAACGTGATCAGTTAGATACTGTAGCTCCGTCTGCTCAACATAGCGATGAGCAGGATATAATATAAGTGAAGAAACACAATACAGTGAACTATTTGGTTGTTTTAACCCATGTTTAGGTAACAATCACCAGGAGAACAATCTTTTAAGTAATGCTGGAATTTTTTCTACAGCAAATGATAATGAAAAGCTGGTAATTAATCGTATGGATGATAACAGTTATAGAGAACTTGTTCAATCTTTAAACAGAGAAGAAATGGAGTTTTTTTTACCATATGTTACTCTCTGTTAAAAACGACGGGAATCAATTGACACTTTGTAAGTAGTGGCGCGGGTTTAGGGAAGGCAACAGTAACACAATGTTTGTATGAGGCTCTTGATAATAAACCAGGTGAAAATCCAGACGAGTTGAAAGTACTGAAACTTGCTCCAGACTCAAGACAAGAGAGGACTTTAATCTTTAGGGACGGACCATTAGAAAAGTGATGGGGGGGTGGGGAAAAAAAACAAAAAAAAATTCGTGCAAGGGAAAATGCCAGGAAAAAAAATTCGTGCAAAGTTCAAGGCAAAGAAAAAAAAATTCATGCAGAAGGAGAAGTCCTATTGTAGTTGTTATTTAATATATTGTTATTATTGTTGTTATTATTGTTATTGTTGTTATTATTGTTATATTGTTGTTATTTAATATATAAAAGCTGCCAAAGTGCCCATTGAAAATAGCGCTCTTGGCGTTTCAAAAATTCAAAACATTCTTGGGGCCTTCCTATACTATTATTTATAAATGGTATTATAAAGGTGACAGGCCAAACACGACTCCCGCTAGTCGCAAAATGTATAAAGAAGCCTTTAGAAATGCTTTCCCAAGAAGGTCTACGAGATATTTGTTCCCTTTAGATCACCAATATAGAATTGTGGCTATTCACTATTATCTCTGTCTCAGTTTTGCATGTTCGATATGTATTGTATGACTCTTTGATGATCTTTGGGATAAAAATCTCTTAAGTGACAGGAGATTTTCATGCTGTGTAGCCATTTATGGAATTATTGTTTCTCTATGCCTTGGTTATGCTAGCTCTCTTGGCATATGTTAGGGCTTCTTTGGCTAACTTTTGTTGCAAGATATGTAGTGATCGGCTGCAGTTTTTGTTATTGTTATGAATATGCTAGGATCAGTCAATCTCTCAGCCCGTGCAGGGGCGTAGCTACCTGTACGCACGTACGCACGTGCGTACCTGAAAAAGTCGGGAAAAAAGAAAGATTTGGGACTTGAGGGTGGGGGAGGAGGTAGAGGGAGTGTTTGGAAATTGATTGTGCATACCTCTGAAAAATTCCTGGCGACGCCCCTGCCGTGATTTAGTGTCAAAGTCTGCGGTGTGCAAGACTTGTTAGAAAGTGGATCTTTATCACGGATGTAGGCGTCTAAGATCAAAGTCTGAAGCTGCCGTGTCTCTATTGGAATCATGACTTCTTGCAGTTTATGTTTTACAGTGGCGGATCCAGGGGGAGGGTCGGGGGGGGGGGGGGGGGGTCCGGACCCCCCCTTTCAGACCTGTGTCTCCCTTGTGGTTCATAAAACTAATAGAATAAAATTGTTTTATACGTAGTTGTTTCACCTCCACCAATTGACTGATTGTCAATTAATTTTTTGACTTAACAAACGCTTTTCGAGTTTCAGGAGTGCTGGAAATGGCGTTTCAGAGGGTAAAATTGGAAAAATTTCCGGGCAGGCATGAACCCGGACCCCCCTTTCAGAAAACCCTGGATCCGCCTCTGTTTTAGCTCCTTGTTTTATATATAGTTCTGTTTCTGAGAAGTGTTTCTTGGAGCTTGAAGAACCTCCGTTGTTTCATCATGGCGTTATTGCATCCCGACATGGCTTGAACAGATATGGTGATCTGTATTGAAAATCTCACGGACGCTAGTGAATTCTTACGTTTTTCTTAAGCAAGACTCGAGTTTCGGTTCTTAGGTGAACCTCATCAGTTGCTCCCATAAGTAACTGTCTCGCGGAATAATATGAAATTATTCCGTTGTACATAAAATGTTTGCCGCTTTTGTACTCTTGGGAAGGATCGAATGTTCCGTTTTCTAATTGGCTTGTTTAATTGAACCAATAGCATTGGTGTAGTTTCGATCCGACGTTAAGTTGTGTTTCTTTCTGAGGCTTTATTCTTAATTTCATAGCATGTATGATATTTTCTGACACAAAGAACAGTTCTTTTAGTGTTGTAGAGAGGAGGTCTCGTGTATGTCTCAATGAATTCAAGATACACTGCATATTTTTTCTACAACAGGCGTGTAATTCTGGTGTCAAATTGTGTTTGCTTCATGCGTTCCATAATAGGATATAGTCTTGTGCAACGTAGCGGACTATTCCTAATATATATTTTTCAAATATACGTAATGGTCAAAAATGGTTTTTAAGTATTACACCTTTTTCTAATTAGTAAATGAAAAACAAAGCAATATTTGTCTGAAAAAAAAAATTCGTGCAGAGGGTTTCACCTGCAAAAAAAAATCCTGCACAAGCAATGGGCGAAAAAAAAAAAATTCGTGCAAGCTGATAATCCCCCACCCCCCCCCCCCCCCCCCCCCCTCCATCACTTTTCTAATGGTCCGTCCCTTAATCATTATTTATACACGGTAAAAATCATCAGGTACAATAAATTCCTATACAATGACTAACATACTTAAGCCTTAAAATCGTAATCTTAACATTACATATTAACTTACAACAATATGCCACGTAAAAACCTGATTTTCATGAATGTCGTGTTTAAAAATTATAATAGAGAAGGCGTTTAAATTCACTTAATGAACAAGACTCTCTAATGTTACAGGGTAAGCTGTTCCAAACGGTTCGCCCCGCTGTAACTAAAACTATTTTTCATGTGGTTAGTTCTTGGAAAGGGGACAACAAGTTTGTTTACCGAGTTCCTCAAAGAATAGTTTGATTCATTTCGCTTATTTCCGTCAATTTACGTGTGAGATATTCAGGTACCAGACCGTTTAAAGACTTGAAGACCATTAAGACGTTCTGAATTTGACATTGAGAATACAAGTCTTTCCAGTTGAGTTTGTGAAACAAGGAATAAACATCTACGTCATAGTTTGACGAAGTTATTACTCATGCAGCACGGTTTTGTAGTTTTTGTAACTTGTTAGATAATGTTTTGCCACAATTACCCCAGACTGGGCTGCAGTAATCAAAGTGAGATTGAACTAGTGAGATGTATATGTTGTAGTTAATTTTTTATTTCAGGTAATTTTTGTTTTTCCTTTGTTTCAAATTCATTAGCATATATTACCATACCCAAAAACAATGGAAAAATAAAAATTACCTGAGATAAAAAATTAACTACAACATATATATTGACTAGGATGGATTGAGGCACAAATGGCTTTACTCGCTTTATGGCTCCAATTGAAGAAGCTTTTTTTTTTACATGCAAACAAACTTGTCAAAAGAGAAATTGAACTCAATAAACCCCGCACTCTAACCTAAATGTCCAATTGCAACATCAAAAACAACATTCGGACATAATATGAGAGCATTGCATGATGGGAAAAAACTTACAAGAGATAGCCAAGAGGGCACTTTGATTTTAAAATGGAGTAAAAAATCGAATGATACTAAAATTTTGGATAAAACTGTAAGTTTCCGAAGTTATGCTCATTTTTCTGTTTAAGGTCACGTGACATTAGGCATGGCCTGATGACGTCATAACCCGAACCACAGGTGTACTTAAAGGTTGTTGTTCAAATATGGTCAAACATAAGCAAAAATTTGCTGAGCTAGAGCAAACTGATTTTTCCCTAGCAACGGCCTCAAGCAAGTTACTTTGTGCATGTGCATGTTTTGTGTATTACCGATAAAACCAAACGAAATAAAGCATTATTAAAACTTACATAATTTTTAAGTTGAAAAACTCGGAGAGGGATGAGTTCATAGTTTTTAATAACCAAGGAAAACATTTCAATACAAAGGATAACATCTAACCTTCTTGCAACCATAGGCCAGAAGATCAGAATCCTCAGTCAGGACGAAATTGACAGGAGGAAAGCTATCTGAGCGTCAGATTCATACGGGAAAACAATGTAACTCACTTTTTCCGCTAAACAAAGGTGTATTGAGAAAAAAGGATCAGAAAATAATGCAGCTTTTCTCTTGTGTGAGGGTGTGAATGGGGTTAACCGACTAGCGACAAAGGGCGAAAAATATTACTGACTACCGACAAAACGAGGAAAAAATTACCGACTAGCGAAAAATAAATTCTAACCGACAACCGACATGGTCCGACGTCATAGGGATGTTTGTATTCAGAAAGAAGAGCATTTTCAATTTACTTTTAGCGCAGGAAATGTCCAGATCCTTTGGTGGGCTCTATTTCACCAGACGTAACCACATTAATTCCAAATTTCGTCAATTATTGAATTTCCTGTCTTCAAATTAATTTAAAGCCCCGGGATCCTCCTTTTCGAAAAGCAGCGGCGGGCTCATTTCTAGAACAGCGGCTTGGCAAGCGAGCCGACTAGACGCCCTGCTGTTGTGTCATGATTACTTTTGCCTAAACTTTTGCCTGCTTTTGAGTAGGGGTTGACACATTATGCCGGCATAATTTCGAGCATAATACTATAGAGGTTTTGCACGGCAGCCATGTTGCATGGCAGGAACAATGAAAATGTTTTGCATTAGAAAGAACATTCTTTCCCATAGGGAGAAGAATCTATTGTTCCTGCCATGCAACATGGCTGCCTTGCAAAACCTCTATAGGTGGAGCATCGAGCATAATGCCGGCATAATAGTGCTATTTTGCCGGCATAATAGTGCCATTTGCGACATAACAGTTATTTCTTTTTTTTAGAGCTACTATTATTACTATTGTATTAACTTTCCTACTTTACTCGAAATTCTTTGGATTAAATGTTCATATTGTGTTACTAATTTATTATGAAAATGGTTTTTATTTTCGCGCTTATCACGGGGTCCAGGAAATTATTTTTACGGCATACTGAATTACGAGCATAATAGCAACAGTCGAGCATAATTTGGAGCATAATAGTCCGTTTTGGGGGCAATGCCAAAAAGCATAATACTCGATTTTAGGAGCATAATGTGTCAACCCCTACTTTTGAGACGTCAATATAAAGTCGTATTGACGTCTCAAAAGTCAGCCTGTGATTGGTTGAAAACTTCCCGCGGCAATTTAATGGGTTCCTTCCCTGGAAAAGAAAAGCTTCAAATTACGTATCTTCAAAGTAAGGGCTAAAATGTTAATTACTTTGTCAAGTTTGGTAGATAAAACAACACTGTATTCAATGAAACGATCCTTTCCATTGAAAGTTAACGATGATATGGGCTTTAAATATCTTTTTGTTTAATTGTTTAGTTTGTTTACATCAAACTGTGCTTTGCGCGCGCTAATCACGCCATCATAATTTTGAAAAAAACTTTTGAGCTAAAAACTCGGCAAGTTTGCGTTATTTACTCATTTTATCGATATTTGTAACTTTGAAAAACTTCAAAAAGATGTTCTTTTGAATTTTTTGTTGCAATGAGCAGTTTATGGCGTGAAGCCCCGTGAAAAGTCGGTGTTTTCGAAACTATAAATCTGATTACGCGTACAAACGTCGTGTACGTCAGCTAGTGAATAGTAAGAATTTTAGTTTTGATCAGCACAAGTTATCTTCAGGTTTGCTTTCTTTTTGCCCGAAAAAACAGTTAAATCTTGATACAAAACTAATTTCGATTTGAGACGGCAATACTGCATTATATTGACGGCGCTTAAAGAAAATATTCTCCGTATTGGGTCCGTCGCTTGGCGACTCCGCCCAAAATTGAATATATTTTCTTCCAACTAGCCGTTCGAATAATAAAATGGTGTATTGCCGTCTCAAAATCAAAATTTCATGACTTCGCGTTGTTTGTTCATGGCCCGACCGGGTCGGGCCATGAGTGGGTAAAGCCACGAGAGCCGTTGAATAATAAGTGTAATAAGTGTTTGTGGACGTCTTGGAAAAAAGAAAAAGACTTCCGTAGCTAACAAAATTACGTTTCCCAAAGGGTAAAGTGGGCATTTCACTCTTGTCAAATTTACCTCTCTTGATTTACTTCGATGCCCTGTAATCGACAGGAAAACAAATTCACATCTAAAATAAAAGCCTTGGTGATTTTATCGGTATACTAGATTTGCAAATAAAAGTGGGGTAGACGATCACGTTGCTAAAAAAAACAGAGTTAACTAGGTTTAAGTGCAATCAAATAATGAATTATTGCATGATCTTGCATTTTTAATTCATAAGTCGCTAACATTCTACAACGTCAAATCATTCTACGAGACCTCTCTACATAGGAGCAACTGATGAGGTTCACCAAAGAACCGAAACTCGAGTCTTGCTTAAAGAGTGTACAAAAAAGAACAATTGCATCTGTAAGATTTACAAAACAGCTATCATGCTGGAGATTCAAATATTTCAAACTGGATACAATGACGCCATACTTTTCACAATGGAGATACTGCCTAGCTCTGAGAAACACATAAACTTAAACGCAAAATAAACTCTGAGGAGCTAAGAACAATTGCAAGATGCCACTATTCCAATATAGACCGTGACTATCGCATAAGACTTGGATCTTAGATTATTTTAGTCGTGATGAAGAAACATATCACAAGTTATGCTAACCGCAGACTTTTGCGCTCACATTAATTAAATCACGGACTGAGAAATGAACTGATCCCTAAACAGCAATTAATTCCTACTTAACCCTTTAAATCCTGGCCTTCTTTAATTTTATCTCACTTGGTTTTGGTTGATGCCAAATGTTGATCCTCAAAGTGTTTATATATTGGTTACAAACACATAATTTACCCATCAAATGAAACCTTAAGAGTCCCTCTTTCAAAATAAAGTAATAAACATTGAGTGGAATCGACAAAAACATTTTTCAAAGGAAAACAAATAAGCAATAAAGCCAAATTTTTATTGCAAAAAAAAAATCAATTTTTTAAAGGAAATGTTCTGTAACATTCACACGACCCTGAATTACTAGAAGACGAACAAAATCTATTACTAGATTTATTTAGCTTTTATTTGACACCTCAGGCTCAATTCCAGGTCAACTATGAGACCTACAAGCAGTAAGCACAAAAATAACCATACACTCTGGTCGTTATAATGAATATGGCGGAAAATGTCAGTCTGAGAGTGTCCATAAAATTCCCCATGTACATACACAAACGTTGAGCTTTGAATATCAAGTGCAAGAATGAAGGGGTGATTTGTTTGGCAACATTCACGCCATTTTCAGCCAACACAACACGGAAGCCAAACACAAATTCCTCCGATCAATCTCGTTCCCAGAGCCCGCGTTACCCTTGTCCAGCGGAACGGGAAACGACGGACTCTGGGATAAAGCGTAAAAATTCGACGTCTTATTGGTTGATCAACTGAGCATGAGCAGTGTTATTTCAACCGACTGGGCATGAGCAGTGTAATTTAAATGTCAACATGGTGGACAAAATGTATAGCTTTTAGAAGTGTTTCAAGGTTGTTTTTGACCTCAAAATAGTCTATGAACGTTTTAAAATCGGGTCGACGCCTTCATCGAGTGTTTGTGATATTGAAAGAGTCTGGAAGACCGTTAAAGATTCACTTTCTCTTGACTACGTGTTCGTACAAGCAGAAGAATCGAAGAATTCTGGTGTAATGGACTTGCGTTTTCCAATTATTCTTGATCAGTGCGGGAAAATACCAATTTTGTACATGCGAACGGCAGTTTTAATTTAAATTGCACTCTTCAAAGCTTACGGTAATCCCTGAGGTCGGTTCCGAGTTGCAAGTCATAGGATATGAAGTGGTTTGCTTAGCGTCGATTTTAATTTTGCTCTCGTGTATATCAGTTTCTAATTCTATATCAAGCTTTGTGAACGGTGGAATATCAGGTATGTTTGTGCGGTTGAATTTATATGATTGAAGGCGATTGAACATTTTGTGTCAATTTATTATAGTCTTGTTTGTATAGTTATCCTCGTGCATTTGTTGTATATATATTTTTCTTTTTCTCTATATAAATGCTTCAATTTGTTAAACATTGTGTTACATGGAAATAAAAGTTATTATTATTATGAGTATCTCTGCCTTTGTGCTGTGTGGTACTGAAGAAATTACAGTTATGTAACTTTCAATTTCTTTATTCGAGTGTTTATACGTCAATATTTATCCTGTGTCATTTATTGTCTACTGTGTGAGAAATTTACTTTTCAGACCATACAAGTATAGGAATATTGTCTTGCAGGATAGATCCAGCTCAGAACTCTGAGTACTGGAAATAATTCTTTCAAATTGTTTTGCAAATTATAAGAATCGACTTTCAGCAATCAGATTGTCACAGAAAATATCCTGTACATAATTCTCAGCCTTATTGTTGCATTAATTTTTGTGAAAGAGAATATTAATAAGAATGCACAGCAAAATATTATAAGAATGATTCTGGTGATTTAACTCAAAAATTTAAATTGGATTAAAGTTGGAAAAAAGTCTTGTTTTCCTTTTGAGTCCCACGCTCAGATTGTACAGTATCAATGAAAATTTTTCCCTTAAACGATATTTTTATTTCTAAATTAAGGGGCCAGACTGACGTTGAAACCCCTTTGATTTTAGGTGGCTAATGTTGCAAGTCTAACCTTTCATAATTTTTACCCTGAAAGCCAAAATTTAATGATCAAAGACCGGTCTAGTAATCCAGGGCCGATCCAGGATTTTTCTTAGGAGGGGGTGCACCTCTAAGGAATGACGTAACTGAAGGGTGACGTAAACAAATTTTAAAAGCGAACAACGCAGACTAGGCAATAACATAATATGAACTGTTGAGAATACATAGCAAACAATACAGCAGATTTTGTATAACCGTAAAGCGAACTGCACAGTGTTAATGCAATGCTGTAACTGGTCGTTTTCGTTGAATAGAAGGGCTAATGCTCGAAACTTCAGCGCCTAGCTACCATTTTTAAGCCGTTCAACATACAGTAAATTCTTCAACCTCATCTCATATTTTACTTCAACACCAATAAACCACATAGTTTTTTTTTCTTTTCTTTGCAGAATACTAGTTATATTAGAAAGATGCAGGTCATCTCAGTGGGGGGGGGGGGGGGGGGGGGGGGTGCGCACCCCTTGCACCCCTCCCCTAGATCCGCCCCTGTAATCCTGCTGCCAGAGATCATCAAGCATTCAGTATGAAACAAATCCTATAAAATGGCTTTGAGGCATGGTTATTTTGAAAGCTCCAAGGCCATGACAAATGTCATTTGAGAAGATAGCATTTTATTGCTTTACTATTAACATTACATCTGTTTATGTTACATGTAGCTATCCACATAAAATATTGGTGGCCACAGATTTTTTTGACAAAAAAGGATGATGTGCATTTTGAAATGCAGTGTAGGTTTTGTGGTTTTAGGGCTAAAATTGACTGTTTGATTGAAAATTACACAGTTAATCCCAATAGACACAGACACTGATTCATGCAAATAAAGTGTGTGTTAATTGTGTTTTAACTGATACCCACAAGTCAAAACAGAATTTGAATTAGTCTGTAACAAGCATAACATAGTAGAGTCTGCATTAAGGAGGAAACAATTTCTGACATCCAAGGCCAATAAACGCATCATGCTGAGATTTTTGCTTCATACTGCAGCTGTGTCCACTTAAAGTTAGTATCCATATTTTCATCTGGCTGAGGGGGTGGTTTGATGTTTGTTATTCTTACCGATACATATCAATAGCTAATAAGCTATAAATCTTGTGGTTTTTTTTGCAGTGACCAGAATTAGTAATACCAATTTGGTCATTGGAGGGGGGGATTTTAGGCTTTTTATTCTGTTTTGCTCAGACTGTGCTGTCTTTGTTTTAGCAAAGCTGTTACAGTCAAACCTCTATTAGGCAGTCACTTAACAAATCCCCGGAATTAAATCGTCGCCATGTATTTACTGTAAACATGACCTCTTTTAAGCGGTCACCTCTATTAAGCGGTCAGTTGGCTATTCCCCGAGGGTGACTGCTTGATAGAGGTTTGACTGTATTTTCTAACAAAATTGTCAAAGAACCCACAAGTCCAAGCTCAAAAGGCAGCAGCCCAGACTATGAAAAGTTGGGTGCCTAGCCAACAATGTGGTGCCCACATCAGTTCCTTGGGTACCCCAGGTTACTGGGCTCCTGTTATGCATCTTGTTTAGTTTTGTTTCTTTTTTTACTTAACATTGAATTATGCAATGATCAAGCATTGCCATTTTTCTTTGTCATAAAGAGATCCAACCATAAGCAAAGCAGTTTGCATTAAAAAACAACCAAATCACTAAAGGTATCTCATGAAGACATGCTATACAAAAGCAAAAATAATATAAATGTTTTGTAAACCTTTTTCCTGTTGAAAAAAGACAACTTAATGTAATTAAGAAAAATATGAGGGTGACATACAAAAAGCATGTTTATTTCCCCATTGGTTTAGTACTATGGTGTCACATTCCAGGATACCACGATGAAGTTTTGAGACTGATGTTTTGACCTCATTTGCAGCTATACTGGGGGGCATACAGCCTGTGAACAAGCGCCTGTTCCTAGTCAGGGTATTGGTGACAGAGGCAGATCTAGGGGAGGAGTGCAGGAGGTGTGCACCCAACCCCCTCCCCCCCCCCCCCCTCCCTCCCACCCCCACTGAGATGACCTGCATCTTTCTAATATAACTAGTATTCTTTATTCTCCTTAGAGGTGCACCCCTCCTAAGAAAAATCGTGGATCCGCCCCTGGGTGATCAGAGCAAGTGTAGCAAGATAAACTTTAACCTGTTCATCTTCCTCTCCTCCCTGCTAATTAAGACACTAAGGACTCTGACAATGCTAGGGAGACTGTTCAGTCATCACAAAGAATTTGTTACTTTTGTAGAAAGTTTTAGTTGAAGAATGACGGAATGGAAGTCCGGTGCTTAACCAAATTTGTAAATTGCTTCCACCCACAGATGGACCTTATGAAGTAGGTCTTTATGATTTCCTCCTAGTTTCCAGGATCCTTCTCCTCTTTAAAAAATCAATGACTATTGAAAAGTAGGATTGGGCTCCTACTGCCAATTGAAATGAATATACTGAAGCCACTAGCAGGGTACTCAAAATTAATTTTGATCTGTGCACACACAATAATAAATACTATTCATGTGTCATTTACTTGCTTGGGGTGTAAATTCTCAAATTTTCTTAAATACTTATACCTGTACCTTTTTTAATCAGCCAATTGTGGAAAAATATTTGAATAACCTTTGTTGAATAATCACCCCAGCAATCAAGCCTTCCCTCCTTTTCTCAACCATATAACATGTAACCCTTTAGGATGACACTGAGGTTAGGTCAGATGTGGCAAGACAAGTCATAACAACTCGCAGACATCAGATTTTGGTAAAGTTTATGACAATATATTTAGGGCACGTTTTTAAGCAAACAATGTTTCAAACAGTTTCCCCCTCAATTAATTTGTATCTCTTGGAGTTATAACAATAGGTACCACTGGTTATTTTCTCCTCACAGTGACTCTTCCTCACAGCTTTTATGCTTCTATAGCCTGTGTAGAAGGCATCAGAGAAAGGGTAACTGGGGAGATAGGGAAAGGACACCTGCAATAAAGACCCCCTTTTATTCATTTCTGCAGAAGTTAGTGGCTGCAAATTCTGACTGTCTACTTTGCATTGGCGGTAAACAGTAAATTCCACATTAAGTCACCCATATGCAAAATCACGCACCAGTTTCTGAGTGGTGACCGTATCGAAAGTTGACACAATCCGATTACCAAGAAATCAGTGGGCGTAATGCAAATAGCCCGGTTCTTACAGCAGGTGTTCTTCTTTTCTCCCCCCTCCTTGTTTATGCCTGCCATGCAAGCTGTGCTTTTAAGGATGTCACCAGACAGAGGTCCCCCCCTCCCAACCCATCAATTAGCTTGGCCACAGGTGGTGGGCATTTGTACCTAGCATTAGATACAGATGGCTTTAATGGAAAAAAAAAAAGCTGAGAGACAAATAAATGAATCCAATCAAACTTTTAAAGTTTAGAATTTACTACATGTACTTCTGGCGAAACGGATTATATCTAAATCTGACACTGGTAAACTAACAGTTTCATACTTCATAGTATGTCTCAAGCTTCCAATTTATATATCATTTTAGCACTTTTAACTCACACTAAGAAATCAAATTGCAACCTGCCAACCATTGGTAGAAGTAGATCTAAACACTGGAAAACTTACCCGATAACACGATATGATGCCTGTGAAATTAGCTGAAGAAGACTGTGAAATTAGCTAGCTGATGTTACAGAATATGAATACTTATTCCTACGTGGAAGTTTGGAAGTTTCCAGCACAAGATTGAATATAAATGGTCACAAATTCTGGCAGAACGAGCCTGATTGCCAGGTTGACAACAAAGTAAGCAGAAATAAGCAGCAATTCTGGATTCTACCTTCCCAAGTTCGAAATCAAATCCTTCGGTGACTTATTTCTTTTTTATCCGTTTTAGCAAACAAAAGGGGAAAATGAAATACTTCTTCGTCTCCATTCATCCTGATCTCTAGAGCTGGCACAATTTCTGAGTGTCCTACTAGTTTTTCCAAAGAATTCTGGATGACTTCGTGTTGAATAAACTCCATTTTGTCAAACCGGATGTTGAAGAACTTACGCCTGCGCAGTTTAACCGATCACAAGAATCCTGTTTTCCGGTTAACGCTTTATCCCAGAGTCCGTCGTTTCCCGTTCCGCTGGACAAGGGTAACGCGGGCTCTGGGAAATTGTGCCATGATGTGAAATATAACAACAGGGTTCCAGGCCTTTGTCTCATCAAGGTCGTCTTCATTCCCATTTGAAGAAAATTCAATTTATAGACTGATTTTTGTTCATCATCTCCTCCGATCGAGTAGTTCCACTTCGTCACAACTTTTGTATCACTTTCTTTGAGCAAACTTGGCAAAATCTCTTAAATTGCTGGATCTTCGTGTCCTAATCCTTATTCCAACATTTTTAAATGGCTGATTTCATCGCTTTCCAAACGTTTCTTTGCTGAAAATCACCTTTAAAAGCTCGCCATTAGCGAAAACTCCGAACCAAAACAAGCCATATGTGGTTTAGGGGTTTCAATTACGCATATATGCGTAACTCGGATACAAAGGGTTAAACAGCAACTACTGATCCTGCAACTCTTTCAAATTGAGCCAAAGAAACTCCATTGTTATACCAAGAGCTAGCAAACAAACGACGGCGTAACTAAATATTCTAAACGGCTCTGGAAAGCGCAAATTCCTCCTGCCATTATCACAGCTAGAGATTTTTTTTTTTTTACTAAGATCAAAGAAACGACAACATTTAGAACAACAGGCCTGTTATATCTTTATTTCGATCTGAAAGGAAAAATCTCTCAGGCACGTACTTGGGGTAGACTTATTCTAAAGCTGGGCTAAAATGCTTTTAGCGACGAGCAGGTTTTGTGCTAGGCCTGTCACCTTTTATAACAACTTAAATAAAAGATATATTTGTATGAGTAGTTGTTCTACATTGTATGGAAATATATTACAGAGTCAGAATGTGTTTGTTGTTGCTTAAAAAATGTTCCATTTGTCCTAGAAATTCATGTTGCACTACCTAGGCGCTTTGGTTTTCTTATGTCGTCACTATTTCCATGCAGTGGGCGTCATGTACGCTGGCACAGTGTCAAGATATCACATATTGCCAGTGGCAGTGGTCTCCTAGCTTGTGATTTATTTGTGTTCTGACCATCTGCTTCTGGATATAAAATATTGTTCTAAAAACATATTAAGCTTTGCAGGAATTTTTTCTGGGGTTTTGCACGATATTTTTTTCGCAGTTCAAGGCTGTGCTCGAATTTTTTGGTATTTGCCCAACCCCCCCCCCCCCCCCCCCCCCCCCCCGCCCCGCCCCCCTCAAAAATCTAATGGTCCGTCCCTAAAGGTGTTCTTCTGTTTAATTTTGAAAACAGTCCTCTGACAGCTCTGAACGAATCAAAGGCTCCTATAAGCCAACTCGTGAATAAGAAACGCTCTAAATGAAAGATTCTTCACCACATTTGCAGATGTTATGAGCACGACCCAAGGGCAGTACTTACGTATTTACTGTGTGTATATAAAAAAAAGTTCTGTAAAGGAATATAAAAGGATTTGCGTTACCCGATCGGGAATGCAAGTTGCATATTTCATCGAGTCTCGAATCTCCGATGGGAAAAGAATCCTAAGTTTGTGGCAAACATTACACATTTAAAGCAAATTCCCAGGCTTACCTAAATGCTGGAAAGTGGAAACCGAAAGTGTATAGAAATTGCATATAAATGCCAGCATGTCATTTATTGCGCTTTTTAATAACACGTGGAATCTGAAATTCAAATCACCAGCAACGGTTGCGTTTTACACTGCCGTCAATCATCTTAGCTTAACCTCTCAGGAAACATGCCCCATTCACACCAACGCTTAAACATGTTTAAATGTTGTTTAGTTTAAAACAGGTTTAGAAAAATACCTCCTAACCTCCCGTAATATTTGGAGTGAAATCTTTACTAAAAGAATCTTTATTGACTTTATTACCATTCCAGGTAGTTTGAGTCATATACATTTCAAAACGTTCAAGATAGAGGCTAAAACGTAGTTAAACTAAACAACATTTAAACATGTTTAACTGTTGGTGTGAATGGGGCAACAGATAGTTCAAAAGGTCACGTCCGTGCATTATGATTGGTAGATTTCGATCCATTTTGTTTGTTTCTTTTTTACATGGTCCGTTGGCTTTCGTATTAATTATGATTGACGGCAGGGAATAACGCAACCGTTTGTGGAGATTTGAATTTCAAATTCCGCATGTTATTGAAAGGCACAGTAAGCACGTTACAGACGAGCAAGTTTTCTATGACAAGTGTACGTGACAAGTTTTACAAATTTTACTTGCTCGTGTGTATGAGTAACAAGTTTTCTTTGACAAGTTTTGCCTTGACAAGTTTTATTTGCCCGTGTGAACGAATAAACAAGTTATCTTTGACAAGTTTTCTTTGTAGCCAGCAATACAATTGTACAACGGATGAAGAAAACACAACGCTATTTTATTCGTTGACCATGGCTTACATGGGCTTACTTGTATTTAACAAGGGAGAAATGGCATGGCAAGATCAATACCAGGAACTTCAGCTCTCCTGAGCTCAAGAACCTCTTTTCAGTCAGTATATATTTTTGTTTTTGGTTCTATTTCTATACGAATCTGCCTTTGTATTCCACAAACTTTCTCTTGTTCGAAGGTATTCTAGTAGTTCTAAGCACTGTGGCAGAATCGGACCAACGAACAGTTTCAGCTGTCATGTTGTTATCCGCCATGACTGCTACTCCAAACAACAAAACCGCTGAGCGTCCGCGATTTTGCAACGATTCTTGTCAAGTTTTCCTTGTTGAGCATACAGACAAGCAAGTTTTGCGATTTGTCAAGTTTTTCTATGACAAGTTGCCTTGTTCAAAAGCTAGCATGCCAGCTTTTGAACAAGTGCACTTGACAAGGAAAATCTTGACAAATGTTTATTTACACACGAGCAAGTAAAACTTGTCAAGGCAAAACTTGTCATAGAAAACTTGCTCGTCTGTGACGTGCTTTAACCTTGTTCCGCGAGCTAACGCGTATAAACGCATATTGCGGTTCCTGATATTTTTTGAAAATTGAACTTTTGACGAATTGACGACGAGCGCAAAGAAAAAAACAGTACATCACCTTCATGATGTCCAGTTTGGAAAAAAGAAAAAGAAAAAAAATCGAACCGACAGGATTCAAAACCGGGTCGTCCGACTCGTGTTACATTACCTTTCCATTCGGTTATGAACAAGTACCGTAATTAGGATTTTATTTTAACGTAACATACTAGTTAAAACATGT
The DNA here is from genome assembly GCA_024195265.1 of Dendrophyllia cribrosa. Lineage (NCBI taxonomy): Eukaryota > Metazoa > Cnidaria > Anthozoa > Scleractinia > Dendrophylliidae > Dendrophyllia > Dendrophyllia cribrosa. The sequence goes on from JAJLRJ010000012.1 coordinate 25,794,336, forward strand.
GTCTGTGTTCAAAATTCATTTCAGAATTCTGCAGATCGTTTTTAATGTGCCATCTCTTTTTCGGCGGACGACTATATTCCGTGGATGTTTGTCATACCTTGCTATTCTACTGACTGAGTACTCTAGAAAGATTTGTGCTTCATCATACTTCTTTATCATTACGATTTGGTGGTAAACAACGTCATGTAACAGTTGTGGAACGTTGTACGTTGTCGAACGAGCTGTCAGAGCACGAGGCAGCAAAAAAAGTGCGCAGGTCAAAACACGCGCTAAGCATGCGGGATACTATTGTGATGTTTCAAGATGGCGCAGATTTGGTACCGACACTTTTCTCGATTCGTTCCGCCTAGCTAGCCGACAAGATTAGGAAGCGTCTCCTTCGTCGATACAATTATATTTTTAACCTGCACCCTGCACAAAATACCTGCCGCCACGAAATTCAGTTTGATTCCTAAAAAAATCCGTTTACATCGGGGAATCTGTATCGTCTATTAACTTCAAGATCATTTCTTTCAAATATTTAGTTCATATTCAAAGCATTGCATCTTGAATTGTTTTTGTCTGTTTTCTTTTATTTTCCATCGTTACTGATACGTTTTCTAAGCAACGCCGCCGAAGGCTCGAGGCCGGCTGTCAAGAAACGAGAACCTTCAGAAGGTTTGGCTCAGAAATTCGGTCGTCCGTGGAAAGGAAATAGGTAAGGCCCGGTTCAAACGTCGAACTTCACATGTGCCGAATCTAATGCAAATGAGCAAAATCTATTGTTCTTGCTCATTTGCATTAGATTCGGCACATGTGAAGTTCGACGTTTGAACCGGGCCTAACCTGGGGCAAACGTCGAATCTAAGTCGCGCCGAATTTATTAAAAATAGGTTGTACAAAGAGTCGACTTAATTCCAGCGTGGTAGCAAACGTCGAACCTGCGTCGATCCTATTTCACAAGTTGCACTTCATTAAAACACGGGAATAAGCACTGTGTCCCCGTGCTATTCACTCGATGCGCGGCTAGTTACTGCTGGGACTTGCTAGCGAAATGTCGAAATACAGTGCTCGTCGGGCCTTTCTTTGGTATTTAATTGGGAAAAATAGAAAGAGAAGACTCGCAGTATGCAACGCTTTTACCGGCTGTCCATCCCTCAACGTCCTCGTTTTCTTCAAACACTGAACATTTATTGCAAATAGGGAATTCGCATCTCAAGCATTTATATTTAGTGTTCGTGAAACACAAAAAACACATTTCCATCATGCTGTGCGATGTCGGCAATGACTTTCGATAGCTCGCCACTCCCGGTCGTGAAATTGTCTTTGTACAGCGCATGCTCGTCGGGGGGGGGGGGGGGGGGGGGGGGGGGGGAAATGGCGTTTGGCAGATGGGGGAGTCGGTATTTTTGTGACGATTGCGCAGTCCATCACATTTGAATCAATTATTTTGTAATGTAATTTGCATGATTTATGAATTGAGTTCAGCGCGTGTTTAGAACGGCGTTTGCTGAAACGCCGAACCACTGTCGCATTATCCGACTTATGCTGGAGTCGAACCAATTAATTTGGGTCGAACTTAATTGCGGCAGACGTCGCACCATTCATGCGCCTATTTCAAAATTCATAGGTTCGACGAATTAAGTTCGACTAAGATTCCACGTTTGCCCCAGGCCTTAGATTGCCTACTTGTTAAGATTTATCTTCGAATCTTTTCATTGTAATTTTTTAGTACATTCGTTTTCCAGATACTGTGAGTTGACATTTGAATCTTACCATCGATAACCGTGACCGTTCGACCAGAATGAATAATGCTCCCTGGAGATGTAACAACGGAAAAAGCTCAAACTTCTCGGCTCGCCGGCGGAGTCGTTTTGAAAGCAACTATGTGAAATATTCCATGGACGTTGAAGGAGGTTTTCCCCGTCCCTAGCCGTCGAATTTTTTTCGATGCAAACTTCTGAAGCCGATAAAACGTCCTTCGCCAGCGGAGCTCACTAATATATATTATGCCCGGTGCAAATCAGTTACGCCGACAGAACAGCCCACAAAATATAAACACTTCTCGGTTCGCCGGAGGTTTCGTTTTAACCCTATCCAGACCGGGGGGGGGGGCTTTTGGAGCCCGCTTGAACTTTGAAGTTGTGTCGTTTTAAAACGGTTGATGCAATGACCACCAAATTTGGTGACTTTTCCTAAAATTTATCTGGAAACATTTTCACGTTAGCGTCCTTTGTCCACCGACATTGACGTTTCTATAGCAACCGCTTTTTGACACCTATGTTTTACAAAATTAGAATTTTTCGCTTTAATCAAGATTATTTCAAAGTTTTCTTATTGAATTAATATTTTCCACTTAATTTAGCGATAATTGATCAAATTATGTATATTTGTTTATTAATTAAGGTTAATTAACGGTAATTTTAGGAAAACGTGGAATATGAAATGTCAAAATCCAGGATGGCGGATCTTTTACTAAAGGTCGTTTTTCTCTATAATATTATTATTGGTTCATATTTTGGATTGTATAACATTTTCCCACAATAAACTAAGCTTTACCAGTCCATTTGCTTTATTTTTCGGTTATTTTTCAGGATATTTTTTTCTACGCTCGACACTGTGCAGGATTTTTCTTTTTGCCATTATTTGCTTGCATGATATTTTTTTTGCGAGTCTATATGTTTTAATGCCTGACACATATACGTGTTAGAAATACTAGAAAGGCCATACTAGAGACAGGAATACTATAGCAAGTCAGATCTGATGTAACAGCAGCTTGATAGCATGAAGCCTGGCCGCGGTGTTCAGTGTAACTGCCCGTACAATTTTCTTTACACCAGCCCCCTGTTGATGTTGCTTCCATAGCCCATCGTGGTACACCCAACCATCTTACAATTACAGTGGCGGCGCCGGAAATATAATGTTGGTGGGGCGAATCTCCTGTGCCGAGCGGCGAAGGCGCGAGCTTCTAGGGGGGCCCGGAGGCATGCTCCCCCGGAAAATTTTTGAAATGAAACTCTCTGAAATGCTATTTCCAGCGTTCCTGAGACCGGAGAAACAGTTTCCAAGGCCAGCTTTGAGTTCAGTTTAATTCTCATGAAAAGTACATGTACACGAAACACTTTCTGAAACTTGGGTGTAACTCCATTTTGGTTGGTTGTTCAAAGTAAATTCGACTGTCACTCGAATATTCTCTGTCAATTCTTTTCAGTATGGGAAGGCTTTGGAAACGAATTTTCCAAAGCGATTTTCTCTGTCATTAGAGGCAGAAAGAAACTGATTTCCAATATCAGCCATGTTCAATTTGTCAGTTAATGCAATGTCTGGATAATGCAATGATTTAATCTTTCTTGTGACATAGTTTGTTCGTAGATATGTCTTGAGCCTTCTTAGGGTAGAGGCCGAGCGCTAACTCACAGAATTGATGGATTTGTTTGATGGATTTGTCGGTAGCTGGAGTCCGATAGCTGACGCTCGAGTAACTCAAAGGGGATTTGAAATGCTTGGTTCACAATATCCAATCTCCAGTCTAAAGTCAGTCACAATATCTCCGATGCTAAAATTGTAGGCTTTTGATTAATTAACGGAATATTTATTTTGCAAACTCTAATGCATTAAAGCGCCCCGCCATCAGATCTGGTCAAAGGATGTTGCTACACTATTCATCTCCGCCCACCGCCATTTTGAGCTGTCGAAAGTTGGTGGGGCAAATGCCCCACCTGCCCCACCGGTAGCGCCGCCCCTGCAATTACAAGCTTGTTGTACAACACATAAACAAAGTATTTCTCATCCATTGAGATATGCATGTACCTACAATGCCACTGTACAACTATAAAAGAGCCATTCCTCTGATTTCTTGTGTCAGAAAATATCTTACATGCTTATGAAATCAGCTAAAAAGCCTACAAAGAAACACAACTTACGTCGGGTCAAAAATAAACCATTGTTATTGGCTAAACTAAACAAGCCAATGAAAAGATAGAACATTTGATCCTCCCCAAGTGCATATAAGTCGCTAACATTCTACAACGTCTGTGTGATTTATTTGTGCTCTGACCATCTGCTTCTGGATATAAAATAATGTTCTAAAACTATAAAGCTTTGCAGGAATTTTTTTTCCTGGGGTTTTTGTTTTGCACGATCTTTTTTTTGCAGTTCAAGGCCGTGCTCGAATTTTTTTTTGGTATTTGCCCAACCCCCCCCCCCCCTCAAAAATCTAATGGTCCGTCCCTTAGTATTCTTTATATAAAGTATACTATACCCCCCTCCCCGGAGAGCCAGAGGGGAAGGCGTGTGCCGTCCCACAACGCACCGCGCAAGGAGTGACGCCTGGGGAAGAGGAGAAATGCCAGGCCACCAAGTCCAAAACGCCAGGCCACTCGACCGTCAAAAGATTTCTATAAATTTCTTTTATGCGGTAAAAATGCCGGTTGAAAATCTCGAAGAAGAGGGTTTGCCAAAAAATCCTAACCTTGAACTAGCAGCCTGGCGTTTCACCCTTAACAATCCAGAAGGAAAAGACAAGGAAGATGCGAAGAAAAGGCTAATGGACGCCATCAAAGAACATGGTATGTGAGCCACGATAAAACAGTTAACCCTATAATTTTGGCTTTGTCATGTCACATGTTGAAGTTGTAAAGTTTATATGTTGTTACAGTGAACATTGTTAGCGCATAAGTAACAACCGCAAGTGGTTTCGTAAGTGGAATACATGTACTCAGGACGTAACAGATCGATCAAAATCGATCATCGAAAAGCTGGTCGATAAGCAGTTAATAGTGGTCAATATTTGTCGATAATTGTCAATCGACTAGTTTAAATTGTCGATAAAAGTCGATAATCACAAGATTCAAGGACTGGTTATCGATTTCTATCGACTATTTCACCTTGAGCGACAAAGGGAATTTTCCTTAACGCATGCTTCTAAACATAACTCGATCGATTTTTATAAGCAGTGCAATGAGCTGTAAAGCTGTGTAAAGCAATAAAACCTAAAAAAGTAAATGGTATGTTCTTCCATCCGGAATCCAATGTTTACCTTGAAAAATCAAAAAACCGAAAAACCTGGTTTGCAGGGAACTTACAAAGAAGTTCGAAGCTGACATTATGATACTTTTGCTGGAAGGAGTAATTTCGCTTTAATGTAACTTTAGATTACAGTGCAAAATAAAATATTGAAATTTCTGACAGTATGCATCTGTGGTCTTGTTCTCTATAGGCTCTAAATAATGTTCTTTAGTTTTCGATACTTTTCGATTGAAGTCGATAGAAATCGAACTTTAACAGTAAAAGTTGATCAAAATCGATAACCACAAGGATTCAAGTCTTCGATTTTTATCGACTTCTGATATTGGTCGATTAATTATTATCGACTTTAATTGACAGTGATCGATTTTTATCGACTATCGAAATTATAGATCTGTTACGTCCTGATGTACTCAAGCGAAGGAGTTTTTTTTCTAGATTTGTATGATGGTTTACATGTACATGTTACTTGTGTATATAAGCTTACATGTACATACAGTTAACTTATGTATGTTGCAGGTGAAGTCTGGTCTCAAGTTAGATCAATATTCAATCTAGGTTAAATGTGTACCCAGTATTCAATCTAGGTAATCTAATCCTAACCCCAGCACAAAGCTAACTCTAACACAAAGCTATCTTTAATCATTTGCTCCTAAAACAGTAAAAACTATACTAGGAGATATAAATAAGTATAAATATAAAACTGAATATGTAAACATGGATTAATACAGTAAAACAATGAATTTATGGCTAAAGTGGCAGCGGTCTATTTGGAAATAATTAAAAAGTAATTAAAATGCAAAACTATACAAAAGATCTAATAGCGGGCAATGCAGTAGCTTTGAATGCATCACTTCTTGAGGGTAATACAACGAAAGGGAGATTATTCCATGTTAGTATATACTGAAACAGTGGATAGCATTGTTGGCGTGCTCTGATTGGCTACTGAAACTCGGAATAGCAAGTGCTATTCACCTCCCAGCAATTTGCGCGCGAAAATTGTAATCGTTGAAAGGAATAAATGAGTTAAAAAGCATCATTTTCGTTATATTATCTCACTGTTTCAGTATATACTAAAACAACTATTCACCTCAGTGTACACTGTAGGTGGGTAGTGGTGGATATTTACCTCAACGTTTCGCGGCTCTGTAAATATCCACCACTACCCACCTCCACTTCGTTGAATAATTGTTAATTATAATGGATCTAGGATAGAAAGAAAACTTAAAAATATCCACCACACCATTGCTGGCTACATGTATCTCTGTGCTTGGGTGATGGTTAGCCTTGTGCTAGGGTTAGGGTTAGCTTACCTAGATTGAATACTGAGTACGCATTTAACTGATATTGAATACTGATTCAATCTGAGGACGGATTGTACCTGCAACATGTACATACCTAAGCTTATGCTTATATGTTAATCATACATGTTTGTATGTATATTTAACCATGTTTTTGTGATAAAATGAGCTCTTTTCTGATCAAAATGTAATTTCTTCTCATTACATGTGGCTGACTATTTCTTTCAGTATTTACCATTAATATCCTTCAACCAGGTCTTTCACTCCCAAGAGTGCCAAAAATCAAACTTCAAGAAAGTTTAAAAAAATTAGTCTTGAGCCGCTTCACTGACTTTATTCTTTGTTTCGTAAAACAAAGAACTTAATCGGTTTCTTTTGTTTCCGTTTTAAACAAAAGGAAACAGAAGACGCCGACCGCGTTTTTTGGCCTGTTTTTTCTCGAAAACAACGCCCAAAACAGCGAAAAAAAATACAGGGCAATGTTTTGCTATTGAATTGAAGGCCACATGCAAAATTTCAAGCAATTCTGAGCAAAAAAAAAATTATCCCCGAAAACGCACTCAGGACGTTATTGTCGGGAGCCCTTCAATTATATTTTATGTTCAAGTCTTCATATAAGATAAAAATTTGGCCATTATTATCAAAAAGATCCATAATAGAAATTATTCCTTTTGAAAGCCATTTGCTTATGACGAACGGCTTGCCATCTATTAGAATCTCACAATTGTTAAATAAAACAGTTTTTCCGGGATTGTAATTGTATAGAGATTTTAACTCTTTAAAAGATGATAGAATTTCTTTATAAAATGTGGGAAGTTTGGGATTTATAAATTTCACATTGTACTGTAGTTGCAATGAAGAAGAAACTTTAAAAGGGGTTCTGACAGGGTGCGCAGGTGCAGGACTGCACAATTCGGTCAAACCTGCACAATTCCGCACAATTCATAAAAATCCGCACAATACTGAAATATTTGCCAAAAATTTTAAATAAGGTGGCTCCCAACAGTTTTCAGCACTTTCCAAGACTTAGATTTTGATGGGTCATTATAACCACTCTTTATCAGTTGATGCTACAATCATGATATGAAACGAATGCCCAATGATTGGTGAACACGTTGTTATCATTTTTGTGACACAATATGTTACTATAGCAACTGTACAATTTAAGGTGGCTCTGAAACTCATGTACAGAATTTTTTAAACTTTGCCAAAAGTTGCATCTTATCCTGCTGATCAAAATTTGACAATAAAAAATGGGGTTCACCAAGTCATTTTTGAGTTACTGTTAGTATTAACACTTAAAGCTAAAATTAAGGGTGTTTTCAGCACGTTATACAGTTGATAAAGTAACATATTGTGTCACAAAAATGATAACAACATGTTCACCAATCATTGGGCATTCGTTTCATATCATAATTGTAGCATCCACTGATAAAGAGTGGTTACATGTATAATGACCCATCAAAATCTACATGTAAGTCTTGGAAAGTGCTGGAAACTGTTGGGAGCCACCTTAAATCAGGTATTTCTATTGATTACCAAGATTTCGAGAAACGTTTTAGGCTATTTTCAGCCTATTTTCCTTCCTTTCCTCGAACAGCTCGAGGGGATATAGAAACAACAAGGCGTTCTCTTCGCCGTCCTGGGAACTATCTATCTTAAGTTTACTTCTATCCGACTTCCTACCAAAATTTTTGCGTAGATTTTTAGTTGTCGTTTTCCGGACATTATGTCGTTTTTCTTAGCAGCCTAAGCTTTGGCCTCCTCTTTCAGTTTAATATGTCAGGGGCCGAAGAAAAAACACTGAAGAAATGTACCATCGTGCCGAAATGAATGTCACTGTGTCTGAATTATTTTCGCAAAGAACTGATCAAGTTTGCGAATCGACAAACAAACTATTAAAGCGCTAGAACTTCGGACGGACAGGAGAAAATTATTAAGTTCTGATCACAACACTGGATTTGATTTTTTCAATCAAGTGAAAGATGTTTTCATTCAGGAAAATACTCTACGATCTATTAAGTTTTGTGAGAAAAACAAACATGCTATCAAATTACATTTAGCACTCAATTTGCATGCATCTCGGAGTTGTGTTTTTACGGCAAACTTTCGAAGATATTGTGTGAACCTTTACTGGAAATCATTCACACTACATAAAATGTACAGATTTTTCATAAAGGATCTCGCTCAGATTGGAAACATTTTATTTTGAAGTGGTATTTCGGTTTTACCTGATCGAGTTCATCATGACATGTCACGCAATGTGATTTTGTTGAGACAAATAAACTTTAATTTGGTAAAAACAAAAACAGTCGCAAATTGGCGATTGCTGGGTACATTTTAATCCCCAAAGTAAAACATCTATTTTATATTTTTCAATGATGCAGAATTTCCTCCCTGTCATATTTTTTGGCCTGGCTGGAACACTGGTAATTGAATATTAAATTTTGGTTGGTCACAGGATTGTGCAATCCCGCACAATTTCCCACACAATCGAAGTTATTTCCCGCACAATTTGCCTCAAAACTACCGCACAATTTAAATTTTTTTCTGCACCGTCAGAATCCCTGTTTAAACCAGCAAGTTTATGAGAAAATGATCAGGAACTGACTTCCAATTTTAATTTGTATGACAAAAAAGCCACGGGATCCACGCGAGCCGCATTGCCTTTATCATTAAATTAATATCAATCGTACAGTGTACGAATTCCACCTTTATTGTAGTCTTGATAAAGCCCTTCTCTTTTAATTTTATCATTTTTCTTGTTTCAAAGAAAATCAAATAGCTTTCTTTTCAATTGATGGTCGTCGCAATATCTCCAAGGATATTTATGTTAGTTGCGGAATAAACAATTTGCAATAGCCCGATAGATTTTGAAATCCCAAATTTCATTTTGTAAAATAATTATTGACAAACAAATGGTACCATGCAAAAGTACTGCCGAAGAGGTTTTAATTTGAATGGTCACACCATAGGATTTTGTTCACAGAATCAAAAGTTGACTTTATGAGTCAAAGGGTTAAACTGTTGTATTTAGCTTCTACATTCTTGTTGTACTACCATTTTTGTTGTAACTATTAGCTTATTTTAAAATATTCTTCGTCACCTTCTTAGTGACCCTCTATATACATGTAAGTTAGCACATTATCATATCTTTGTTACATTTGATAATGGTCTGGTACGTGATAAGGACCAAAATATTACGTTTACATATCTATTTTATTTGTTTGTTGTTTTCTTATATTTTACATTTACAAGATGTTCTTTGGAGTTGTCATCATTTTAAGGGTTAAATAGTATATTGTATATTACTTTTATACATGTTCACACATACATGGTACAGTGTAGGGTCCCCCAATAAGCCCTAAATTGAGATCTTTGCAATCATGTTTATTACATGTACTTTTCATAGCCCTAATTAAATGAAAAATTGTTGAAATTCCTATATATAACATGGTAACTACATGTATATTTTTACAAATCTGCTTAAACATATATTTTCATGACCAACCTTTGTTTTAGACATGGCACCGCTTTATCAAGAGTTATGTACTGAGTTAAAGTGGTCTGTTGACAAGGCTCTGCTGGCAAAGATGCAGGCAAATAATGAAGAAAAGTTCAAGAAGCTTGATGAAACCGTCAAAGATTCTGAGGAAAATTTAGGTGAAACTGAGATCAGAGATGCACTGTATGCTAAGGCAGAATACCTTTGTCAGATTGGTGAAAAGGTGTGTACAATACTACATGTACATTTTACAGTAAAAGGAACGGTTTTAGTTCTGCTTTATTTTTATTTCAAAGCAAATAAGTCACTTTCTTGATTTTGATTAAACCTTTACAGCATGACGCACCTTACCATAAGCATTCAACAAACCTTTTTACAATTTACCCAATCAGAGAGTGAACTTAACCACAGTTACCAATGAGAATATTTATGAGAATTAGCTGGCAATATCTTGGAGACTTCTAAAAAAAGTTTGTTGGGTGCTCACGGTATTCCAAATTTTATTATATAAACAATGAAAAGCAAATGGTATCATGTGAAGTACTGCCAAAAAACATGTTGGGATATCGTGGAAACTTATAAAAAAAAGTTTGTTGGGTGCTCACAACTAAAGGCATGTCGCACTGTGAGCCCCAGGAGTGTTAAAAAGCGAAATTGAAGAAAAATTTCAAATTTCATTACTAAATAAATATTGAAAAACAAATGGTGTCATGTGAAAGTACTGCCAAAAAAGGTTTTATTTGAATGGTCATGCACCATACAATTTTGTTAGAACTACTGTACATCAGAGGTACATTATATTACAGATAAAATCCATTCTCAGGTTGAATTAGTTTTCAATATAGGTTAATTTAACCCTAATAACTAAACCAACGTTTAACCCTAACCCCATCCCAAAAATTGCAAACCAGTTTAAAAAATTTTGTACTGGATGAAAATAATATTCTGTACTGGATCAATAATATTTTGTACTGGTTAAAAAGAAATTGTACCAGTAAAAATACAAATTTGTACCATGAGCAAAATTGAACTACAGCAACTCCATAATACAGTGTAACATTGATTCTGGGAGTGAAAGTGTTAACCCAGTTTTGTACCTCTTGTGGTCGAACCTTTAATCATTGACACAGAATTTGGTGGGTATGTCCATAGTTACATGAAGGGGTGGCGAATGGTACCTTTGAATTTGTGGGTCTCGGAAAATTGTGGTGCGGTCTCGAAATCTCGACGGTTTTTGTGTCAAGTCTCAAAGTCTCGTAAAATTGGCAGGTGCTTTTTCTGTCTCAGAGTCTCTGATTTTTTTCCACGTGGTCTCAGAGTCTTGGATACTTTTGTCAAGCTGTAAAGCTGAAATGTTACAGTGTAATTCATAACTAGTTAATCTGGCTAATAAATAGCTATCCTTGTTTGTTGTTTAATAGGCAACCAAGAGCACTTCAGTAGAAATGCAAGTCTTGGGCTTGGATATTTTCGGCACTGAATCTCGGACTCAGGTTTTATAACGTAGCTGCGGTCTCGGTGTCTGATTTTGAAACAAGGGTCTCCGCATCTCGGTTTTACCATTCGCCACCCCTATATGAAGTGGGTGTCTGTATTAAAGCAGGGTTTGACTGACGAGTGTATACTTATAACATTGGCCAGGATGTCATTATTAAACTTTTGTATGTAAAAATTCCAGGAAAAAGCTTTGAGTGTTTTCCGCCTTGCCTATGACAAAGCAGTAGCACTTGGATACAAGCTGGATATCATATTTTATCAGATTCGTATTGGGTTGTTTTATCTCGACAACGACTTGATCACAAGGAACATAGATAAAGCCAAAATGTAAGTACTGAACATTGTATTCTCTATCGCTGCACTTAGTAGAATACATGTAGTAAAACATTTCCCATATAAACACCAGAGACAATTGGAAGGGGAGCTGACTAGCCTTTGAGACCAACCACTTTTTTCTCAATCAAAATACATGTATAGCTTGTATTTTAATTTTTGTGTTTATGTTTTGGCAGTCTTATAGAGGAAGGTGGTGACTGGGATCGCCGTAACAGACTCAAAGTTTACCAAGGCATCTACTTTTTATCCATCCGGGAATTCAAATCTGCTGCTAATAACTTCTTGGATAGTATATCTACATTTACTTCATATGAGCTGATGGATTACAAGACATTTGTCACCTATACCGTACTTGCAAGCATGATAGCACTGGAGAGGGTGGACCTTAGAGAAAAGGTTGGTTAAACCCTTTAACTACCTAGAGTGCCATACATGAAAAATTAAAAAAAAAAATCCAAATTTCATTTTTATTTTATTATAAAATATCGAAAAACAAATGGTACCATGCAAAAGGACTGCTGAAGAGGTTTCATTTGAATGGGCACACTATAGGATTTTATCCACACACTCAAAAGTTAGTTCTAACTATATACATGCACCATGCGCGATTTAGGGGTAATCCTTATTCTTTTGTTAAAACAATAGAATATTAGAACACAAAAGAACGACAATACAATAGAATACAATACAATACCATACATGTATATTATATTAGAATACATAATTTTACCTAATGCAATAGAGGTGTACAATGTACAATGGAGCTGACACCCTAAATCAGGCATCATATGTAGAACTACACTATGTACATGTCTCCATAATTGACTCTGGGAGTGAAGGGTTCAACAGGGCTGTCATTTACATGTAGCTTTGAGGTTGCCAGCTATGCAGGGTTGTCCAATACTCGGACAAATTTATGTATAGCATTGTAAATTGTATTATTCACTGTATGGCCATAACAATAGTTTAACAATACATTCTAGAACGGCACAATACAGCATAATGTATTACACTACAATGCTGTGCATAAATTCGTCAGAGCATTGGACAATTATTATGCAGCATCGCAAGGAAGATAGACAGTCATAAACAAAGCCCCCTATGGTTGTAATGACCTTAAGTCATTTTCATTCTTTGTGTTGCTGGTCGTCTTTGCGGCAGTTGCCGGTTGTAGCAGCCAGTTGACAGCTACTAATGGCAGCCCTGATTGGCTTGGAAAGGAGAAGGTCTGCATAACAGCTGACATACATGTAACATTAGGCCATGTAAAAGCTCACAGTAAAAATTACACTGTAACAGTTCAAAAAATTTAAACCTCCCCCCCCCCAAAAAATAATAATAATAAAAAACCCTGTAATTTCATGTATATATAACAGTTACAGAAACAAAAAAAATTTGGATTGATAGCACAAACATGCAACAGCAAAACTATTACAAGTCTGAGAATTGGGCTGCCAGATCATATTTTTTGTTCACTCCAGCAGGCTATTTATGTCCACTTCAGTGCAAAAAATTCCTGATAATTTCTTTGTTCTTTTTTTTAAGGTTGTAAATGGTGCTGAAATCCTTGAAGTTCTTCATCAGCTGCCGGTTGTTAGCCAGTTCTTGTTGTCCCTGTACAACTGCCACTATGCACATTTCTTTGTTGCCTTAGGTAAGGGTAAGAAAGATCGCCATGGTCTCCTACACTGTATATCTCAGGGTCCAAACAAACTGACTAAACGTGTGATGGAAAATTCATCAATAATAAACAAATATCTGCTGACATCATTGCGTTAAATAGGAATTGATTTCAAAAGTTGAGACAGTTTGTTAAACTTAGCAATCTATGCAGTTTTTAGCTCTTTGCATGTAGTATTTTTAAAAGAAAAAAAAAACAGTTATCCGAAACTGCAAACTTGCTGCGTGACAAAAGCACTAATGAGCCATACACTCTTTGTCAAATTTTGAGTATTGAAAACAGCATTGCACAAATGGTATCTAGTATTTATCAGGCTCCAATTTCCAGTGAAAGCTACCATTTTTTAATTATAAAGGCTTGAGATAAAATAGTTATGCAATGCTTGAATTCTTAAAGTAACTAGCTTGCCACAAGTCATTAATTTACATCTGTTTTTTTCCCTCTCTTCTCATGCAGCAAAAGTAGAGGACTTTCTGAAACAGGATCGACTGCTGTATCCTCACTGTAGGTATTATGTCAGGGAGATGAGAATTCACGTCTACACACAGCTGTTGGAGTCTTACCGTAGCCTTACATTGCAGTACATGGCTAATGCTTTTGGGGTTAGAGAGGAGTTTATTGACAAGTAAGCAAAATTTCCTTCCTTCTTTCCTCCCTCCCTCCCTCATTAACTAAGTTAAATCACTTTTAACCGTATGAAGCAGGTTAAACAAATTCAGGCTCTGCACCTCATTTTTCAACCTACTTCTTGATGTTTGGATATCCTGACGAAAAGCTCTTGCTTGTGTTAAGTGATAATAATTTAATAAATGAATTTTTATCATGCCACTTAATGTAATATATTTATTATTATTTGAAACTGGAAGAATTAGTTTAAAGTGCAAATCATCATAACATTTAATCATTTTGATTGTCATTTCTCAGAGAGCTTTCACGGTTCATTGCGGCAGGAAGATTGAACTGCAAAATTGACAAAGTTGGAGGAGTTGTTGAAACCAACAGGTGGTGTAACAGTACTTTTTATTCATTTGGGCATCTTTGTGATTATTTCTGCCTTCTTAATATAATAATAATAATAATAATAATAATAATAATAATAATAATAATATGCATTTGTATAGCGCAAATTCTATATACATATTCAAATGTGCTTCACAATCAATCAGACCCACCCCACCCATGAACAAGTAACACTGAGGGTGGTCACAGCCAGTGTTTGTTACGTCCTCAGTGGTTCTTTTACGTCCCCATGGGAGACGGGACCGCCATTTCTACGTGGTCATCCGAGCCACGTGAAGGTCTAATCATTTGCCGATGCCATAGCAAAGGCAGCACCTTCATCCTCAGTTATTTTAAGACCCTGAGTGTTGGTCCGGCCAGGGTTCGAACCCGAGACCCTTCCGCTCTGCAAACCGGTGCTCTATCAACTGAGCTAACCAGGCTTAAATGGACACTGCATCTCTTAAAAGCTGATGATACATTATTTTATAATAACATGTACAGCTGTATGTCATTGAGAGAATATCCTGCAACATTACTTCATTGCTTCCTATTGACTCAAACACATGCATCATCAGCGCATTGCATGTGCATACCAGTGTTTGTCATATGATTAAAATTAAATTAAAAATAATGCTGACTATCTTCTTTTCAGGCCTGATCACAAGAACTGGCAATACCAGGTAAAATGTTCGTTATAGAAGAATTATTGACAAGGTCATCTATGAGGGTGGTAAAGGGGGTCTGGATCACGTTTCACGAAAAATAAAATTGTCATTTCACAGTTTCACGGAGAATAAAATGGCCATTTCACAATAAAAAAACATTCCTTACTTTTTGCTAATTAAATTACATCCAAAGTACAGCTTTGTTTGTTGTCTTCACCGACCGTCCACTCCTCGTTCTTCCTGATGTAAAAAGAATTTTGCTGATGTTGTGTAAAATTACCTAACCTCGTAGAGTGACCTGGGGTCCAGAATGACGATCAGTCACGGTCATGCATTCGTCACGCAATTTACCACTGGCGTAGAGAGAAGGAAGAAAGAATCACGGTTTACAGCAGCATTTCACGAGAAAAAAAAAAAACAGTCATTTTGCAGTGCTCATGAAAAAAAGTTGATTCACGGTTTACGGGTATGTAACCAAATGAAATCACGTTTCACGAGAAAAAGATAGCCATTTCACAATTCACGGGAAAAAAAGGTATTTTACGGATCACGAAAAAACCCTTTACCGCCCTCATCTATTTTAGATCACGGAAACTACAGAATTCCAAGTCATGAAGATAAAAGAAGGGGTTTGGGGGTGGGGGGGGGGGGGGGGGGGGGAAGGGGGTCGGTGGAACAAAACACCCAGAAAAGGGGAGGGTCTGAAAATATTGAGCCTGTGATATGTAATGGTCACCTACCTTACCCATGAGGATGCATCACATTGGAGGGAGGGTAGGGTAGGGAGTTGGACACAGGGGGTGGGGGTGGGGGCGGGGGCGGTGAGGCAATTCAGGAGATGACTCAAAGGAGCCTTTGATACAATTAGGGGAGGCTCCCATTTGGATATATTAAACACTTAATGACTGGTGCCGAGGGAAACAGTCCCATCGAATCCCATCGAGATTCGAGGGAAACAAAATTCACTGTTTCCCGAGGGATCAGTCATTAAGTGATTTGTTATATAGCAACCCAAAAAACACAACACAACACAGTTTAAAAAACGCGCCGAGCACTCGAGGTAAACATCAATCGCATCATAATCATGCCACCTTTTGTCACGGTCTGATCACGTGCGCTAGCGGGCAACAATGCAATGTTACACTCTGACGTGAAAATTGTTGCTCGCTTTCGCAAATGTTGCCCGATTAGAACAATTGGCGGAAAACAGTTCGTTTGTTAGATGTCATGTGACCATGAATCAACCAATGAACGCACGTGTTGTATTGAGAAAAACTCCAGCTTTTTAACAACATATTATATGGGGGACCTTTATAACACTACACTTGATATACCAGCCGTGTTCGTGAGCTATTAAGTGGTGAAATCGAAACTACCCTAGCTTAACAATGTGTAATATACTGTACTTGGAGTTTCAGTACTTTGTAACGTCCGTTTGTTTTCTTTTTTTATAGGCCACCATAAAACAGGGCGATCTACTTCTGAACAGAATCCAGAAACTCAGCCGAGTGATTAACATGTAGCAAGAATGAGTTTTCTTTTAAAACTTTTCTCCTGTGCAAGAAAAAAGGATAGGGTTAAAGTTATTTATGTTTTTGTAATCAGTACCAATGTAGACTTTCCATTTTAACAAAAATAAAGCCATTTTCTGGATGTATATTATTTCACGGATTTTTGTGTGCCCTTGGCCTCGTTCCCAGTCATCCCGGCGCATCTTTGCTCTGTAAGCGCTTTGAGGTCTGGGAACGAAGCTGTGTTTTTCTGCAGTATAGTTGTGTTGGTCGGAGGGGACAGGAGAGGTTACAGAGTCCGTTAAAACCGGATCCAACGCTTTTGCAGTACATAAAATGTAAAAAATGACGTCAGAAAAGATCCGCCAATTGAAGTGTTTATGATGCGAATTTTTTTCTTCGTTTTTCTGTAGTTTATTATGTCCAAAGAACGAAAATAATAATTATTTCCTGAAGAAAAGAAGTAATACCGTTTTGTTTAGCCGCTCAAAGATGCGTCACTTTGGCTGAAAACTGGCTCCAATTTTTGGAGAGCTTGGTGGGAGTGAGTGATGACGAAATTACGTAGAATGGATGACGCATTGGTTTGTTTACGCTATAATTCCCTTGGAATCCTTTAGTGTGATGGTCATTTTTAACAGCGGTTTTGGCCGTACAAATTAATCAATCAATCCTTTATTTAGCGTGGTCTGCACGCTTAAGGCGGGGATCGACCCGAATTTTAATGAAATTTTAAGAGGTTTTAAGAAGGGATAGGAGAAAGAAAATGATTTTTGGAACACCAACAGACAGTTGATACCCACGTAAGAGCACCCCAGGTTGCTAGTGGACTAACTTAGTGTCCGTCTATTAATTATTAACTACAAATTCTAATTTTAAAACTTCACTAAATCTTCAATATTTCTTATTTCTCTAAATTTTACCAATCCTTTGAGAAAAACTATTTCCTCCCCCAAATACCCAAAAATAATCCAAAAATTCACAAAACATCCCACAACATAGATTCATGTAATGAGCGAAGGGTTTTTGGATTGCTTGAAACGTGAACAAGATTTTTCCATTAAAGCCATGTTAAGTGGTGGAAACATGGAATTCAGGTAGACCCCCACCTTAAGCCTGGTTTCCATATAATCTTTACGATCTACGATCGCTGCGATTCTTCCTAAATCAAAACGATCATAATAGTCATCGCTAACTAACTTTTCATCCCTATCGTATTCGTCCTCCTCATAGTCCTCTCTGACATCATTGTTTCTCATTATCAACATCGTCGTCATCATCAGCATCATCATCAGCATCATATTGTTCTTCATTAAAATACCTCGTTAAAGCTTCTTTAAATCAAAATGATCGTCGTCATCATCATCCTCCTCGTCATTATCTTTGTTATCATCACCATTATCATGATGATAATTAATAAAACTCCAGCGTTAAAAACTTTCTTAAATCAAAATGATCATCGCCATCGTTAACTACCTTTTCATCCCCATTGTCTTCCTCACCCTCATCGCCATCATCTTTCTCCTCAACACCTTCTTCTCTTGCATCCTCTTCAGTTTCCTACATTCGTTTTTTCGTTGTTCTCGTTTTCTAACACTGCGCTATCCTCGTCTGTTTTCAACCGCATTCTCTTGCATTCTATAATTTCCTCTCCATCTTTCTCATAATACCTTGACGCAGTCTCCCACTTTCACTTTCTGAACTGTCGCCTTTGGATCTCAAAGTCTCGGCCTCCCTCTATTGCAAGTGTACTTTGGGGAATCAGTCCGGCGATTTTATACATTTTAACTTGAAACGCTGCTTCTCTTTGGGCAATAAACATTATCCTGGTAAGCCGAACTCCAACTTTTGTTTCTTCTCTTATTTTTTCAATTTTTATAAACTTCACTTCTGGGTGATGAACCATGTGATTATAAGAAAACGTCTCAACATATCTTTGATTCTCTGTCTCGATACAGTTCGTCACTTCTTGCGTGAACCACTGCGGATCGTACATGTTAGCCATTGCTACAAGTCTTTGCTAACAGAAAGATACTTCTGAAGTTTGGTTACCATTGTTTCATAATACATTCGAACTTCGTCATTTGCTGGCGCGCGCGGTGTGCGCGCGCACATTAAAGGCGAAGTGCTTTGGGTAAAATTACAAGTTAAGTTAGTGTAGTTTGTCACGCCACCATGTTGATATACTGATGATAAAATGGCTTCACGCGAAACGCTTAAAGAACAAGAACTCTACGAGTAGTAAAGTCGGGCTTTAGGGTCTTGTAAGTGCCCCTAAGGAACGAGAAATAATGCAATTGTTTTACAGTCGTTTGAGCTTAAAGATGTTTCTCGTTTGGAGTCCTTTTAATGAATGAACCAGATTTGTCTTTCATGTCTTAGCGTGACAAATTCGCATTGTTTGAAATAGGACAGAAATGGACACGTTTCTGCGCTGAGAAGGTCAACTTTCATTTTAGAGTTCTTGTTTTCAGTTAGTTATCTGATCTCTTATGACCTTGAAGTTGCTAAGTCAAGTGATATGACGTCACTTTGTGGTCATTTTTATCTGTGAACACGCGAAGCAATGTCTTTGTCTTCAAACTCAGTATGGAAAATTTAAACCGATCTGTGGACCTCAAATGGATTTTTCAAGACTTCGGTAAGCGCTACAACACGATATATGTTTCTAAATTAAAATGTGAAGCCATTCTTGAAAACGCCAACCTTTTAATCAATTCATCTAAACTCTTAATCTCAAAAACACTTGAAACAGGAAAAGGCTTGGCTTGTAGCCAAGCAGCCCAACCAATTACGGAAACATGTTGCATGCATGGTTTGTCAGTGTACATCAACGTAGGTAGTCCAGCACTTGTCCAAACGATGTCTGTGATTCGCAAAGAAAACAATAGATTTGTCCCGCTGGGATAGGGATAAGGGCATTGTTCAAGTGATATATCAATTGTATCGTTCACCAATCACAGACATCGTTTGGACAGCTACGGGGTCGCCCATTTTTGGGGAAACAAGTTGTCTTTCTCTACTTTTGGGCAAGTCGAACCGTTATTTTGAAAATACCGCTTTCGCGAGCCACGAATCAGAAAAACAAAGTAAGTCAACATGGCAGTGATCATGAGAGTTTTTATTTCATTTTCATCAGTTTTGAGAGCCCTAAATTTCGCCTTTAGTAAGGCTAGTTTTACAAACCAATACGACCATTACAGATGCACAGGCCACCACAAACAGAGGATGGTAATCCTGTGACTAAACATCCCGTATCCAGTTTAAATTTGCATATTCCTCTGTTTAATACCACGGATTGCACCTTGATATCCCGGGGAGTCTTACTGTTATTTTCACCACATATATCCTGTATCGTTCTCCCCAATATCCCGTAACTCGATAAACCTTATTGAGGTATCCGTTGGGGTGTTTAATAATATAGACACAACTGGTTCATTGGCATACACATTTGATTTGTTCATCCTAGCTTTATTAAATTTGAATATTTGTGATTTACACCAGGTTCAATTTTACGTGCAACTTGTCTCGCCAAAAAAAATATTGGTGCAAGTTGCACATACGATTTTTACGTGTATATAACACCCCCTCGTGCAACAGAATTTCTGTTGTTTTTATAAGTTGCACAAGAAGTTGAATCGTTTTCTGCTTTCTGCAACAAATTTCTTTAAGTTGCACAACAAAAATACGTGTAACATGGCTCTTACAGCTCGTTTCGCCACACTCTTTAAGTCAACCAATCACGTGACGTTTTTCTGACGTTTCCGTCATTTTTCAACACAATTGTTTTCGTGAGAAAAGTTGCATGGCAATTATAATTTGTAACATTGTATGTGCAACTTGCAACAATTTTTTTTTTTGCGAGATAAGTACGAAAAACCGTTTCGCTATGTAACAGCACGTTAACTGATTAAAATGACGCTTGCGTGTACATCAATTTTTTTAAAATGCGTATTACTTGTCTATGAATAAATTTGATCCTTGCAAAACTGATGTGCAAAAAAACAAAAAAACAAACTTAAAGGGATAGTATCACGAGGTCGAAACTTGAAAACGTCGGCCCACTTTTCAAGTTTGATTCCGCAAATTCAAAAAGGCCGTCGAGAAGTGGAGGTATTTGTTGAATCAAAAAATCCGTTTTGATAGCCAACAGAAAGAAAAAAATCACTTTTAACAGTGATATGTCCAAAATTCCGGTGCAACAATAGTGAACAGTACCGCGCGTGGAACCTCGTGATACTATCCCTTTAATCCACCAAATGTTCTCTTTCACAAGGCATAATTTGTGCATTTAACGCCAGAGTCAGTGTTTAAATTAAACATAACACAAAGGCTGTAAGCTTTCTAATTATTGCTCACAAAATTAATGAAAAAGTACTACGTGAGTAGCTTGCTGAATGAGTTATGTCAGTAACCATGTTTACAGAATTTATCACCTCAACATTTAATTTGCTTTGCTTCAAAGATATAAAAAACAGCAAGAAAATAGGCATTTGATGTGCTCTTCAAGATTTCTTGTGATTACAAAATTCATGATTTCAGACCTGTACAAACCCTGTCTCAATATTGAATCACCCAAAGCTATTACTAACTTAGTTTTTTCACTTTGAAAGAGAAAAGATTTTCAGTATAGGTACATTTCTTAGAGACTGAAAAACGCAACAAAGAATTTCACTAACATTAAATCAATTTATAATTTTTAAAAATTAAGAAATCGAAAATGCTTTTAGTGTTGCAATTAAGTTTAATCTAAAACGAGTGACAGTTTGGGACAAGAAAAGCTCTTGCTTTGCATTCTCTCGAACTTTTACAATCATTAACATAGCTTAGCATGGAAACAACGAATGAAAGGTTTATAATTATTACTGATAAACTAAATGCCCAAAATAGTATGTTACTATAAAATTATGATTTCATGTTTTTGATCAACCAGAACTTGTGTATTACTATTAGATCTTGTAACATTTATTACTGATTCTGAACTTTCTGAATACTTGCCTTTTGGAATGAACATTTCAGTGTATGATCTGTAATTTCCTATCATCTTATGGTGACAATACTACAGAATTTTTCAAGAAAGTGATTCAAACTTATAAAAAAGACTTGGTGACTTAACATTCCCTTAATAAAATTACTAGCACTTAAATAAAGTTACAAATTACATGTAGACTTAACACAAAGAACAGTCTTGTCTCTTGACTGTTAATTCCATTCTTATTAAACATGCTTAACAATAATAATATTATTTTGCTCTGCAGTGGGTTAACACGGTTTTAGGGGAAATACAGTCAATAACAAACTAACAACTAAGCTGTGTGAAGAACTCGAAAAAAGTTTCATTACCATCCTGGCCATCCACAGTTAAAGACACTTCATTATAGCTTTAGTGCAATAGCATAGTCATTATTAAAGTGTATGTGACATATTTTTTATTTGCTTCATGGAATCTGCATGGTGTTCTGATAAGAAAATCAAAAAAAAAATTTAATATTGATTTTATTTGTGTTTTAGCGGTCTAAAATGTGAAAGACTGGGGATAGTCGGCTGTGACGTCAATACCAAAATGCCAGCTTCGCGGTTTTTTGGTTCCTAAGTTGTTTTGGTATGCCCTGTCGAGGAAGAAACATGGTTCTATTAAGGTGTGTTGTCTATGGTTGCAGTGGCACAGTACGCACCAAAAAAAAAATGGAGTAACTGAAAAAACGCAAAACTAGCATTCTGATATTGACATCACAGCTGACTAGATCCCCAGTCTTTTTTCTTGCACGGTGTTGTACCTGACCAGATGTGAAATATAATTTTTAAGTTTTTAGATAGCTAAAACAGGAGCCTAAAAATCTGTTCGCACGCTACAAGAATCATGAATCATTCCTTTCCATTTGCTTCAAACAAATCCATTGTGATTTTGATTCAATATTTTTTCTTTTCTGTAAATGGGATATGTTTCAAGACCGTTTATCTGACCAGCAATTTAGACGTGGCCACCCGACTTGTATGGAAATAAAAGAAGCTGCGTGAAAATACAAAATTTTGTTCTCTGTCATTGTTCTGTGTTCGAGAAATAAATCGTTTTCTTGAAAAATTCTTCCAGTGTCTCGAAACTCGTAACTCAATACTCGATACTTGAAACTGGAAACTTGAAGCTCGAAACTTGAAACTCAAGCCTTGAAAACAATCGAGGATCGAGTTTCAAGTCAAGACGGTACTGTAACAAAAAACTTTTTTCTACTTTGTCTTATTCTTATCAGAACACCATGTAGGTTCCATCAAACAAATGGAAAAAAAATCTGTCATAAAAAAATACACTTTAACAAAACTGGTCGATTATTGTTAAACTTCCATTGATACAAACTGCACGTGTTTTTTTTAGCTCATTGTGGTGTTATTAAATATGTGACATTGACACTTTAAGTTCTGGCATTAAGTCCCTTACTGTCATGATGGTGAATGTTTGTGGAAGTATACATTTGCACATATACATAACAGAACGGTTGTGAATGAATTGAAGTAGATCATCTTCCTAAACTTGGGATCAACATCTCCTTGTCTGTACCAATATATCTGTAAAGAAAAAAGGCATCTTGCTGAGAAAAAAAAAGGTTCAATTTAATAATTACTAATGTAAAAACTCAGGGTCCAAGGCTCTAAGCTTGTTGTCAGCTTGCTGTCTGAAACATCACAAAAAGAAACTCTAAAATTTCTTGTACCACCATCTGGCTTTATTTAATTATGTTCTTGCTCGAACTGAAGAAGACCATTGTTGAAGCATGTCTTGTAAAACCAAATGTGTGGTCTCTTTTCTTAAAAATAATTAAAGTTGAAATGATTCATGACACAGTGCCAAAAGATCAATTCAAAGGGGACAGACCTCAAAAAAGGACAAGGAAGCCTTGTGTGTCATAAATTTCAATACAAGTCCTTGTGAATTTAGCACTATATCAAGGATATTAGGAAGGCAGAAAGTTACTCTGTTGGGTGGTGAGCGCTCTCAAAGTCTCCAACCTCGCAAATACGATGACTCATAAATTGATCAACTAAAGATACTCTTATAGTAATCATTACTTACCAGAGTGAGTTCTGATATGCAGATTAATGCAATGATGAAGGCAAGAAACACATTGATGGCAGGGGGAGGGAAGCTTGGGAACACCAATGAACTAATTAGTGTCTCCTGAAAAATAGAATCCAACAAAATGAATACAGGTAAAACGACTGTGTTAAATAAAACTGTTCAATAATCACACACTCCCACTTATTATCCCATGGTGGATCTAGCGGGGGGGGGGGGGGGGGGGGGGGGGGGGTACTGTCAATCTTACTTCACTGCCGGACAGTGGCAAAAATCCTGGTAAGAACTGACCCTGGTTCAACAGTTTTGGGTGCAAAAGTTACTCGGGTGCCCAATCATTTCAGGTTTAATTACATGTATCAGTTAGGACACATGCCACCTGTTCAAACTTGGATGCAACCAATGGTATTTTGAGTAGCACAATTACGATTTTCCTGAAATAAACAGGCAGCACACCCTGCAACAAAATCCCAAGCATGCGGATATATTTTTTATTTGAAAATAAGCAACCAGTATAAACTTACACAAACTAACAGGACAGTGGCACCTCCAATGAAATAATTCAAGTAGCGATCCTGCCCAAAATAAAAGATTAATATTATAAATAACAATAATTAAAGGGGCTATGTCACCTATTTTTAGTATCACTTTGAAAAGCCAAAAAACATATTAATTTGTTTTAATAGAAACCTAAAAAAATGGTCAAGTTTTGTTAACAAATACTCTACTAGCGCACGGAAACTAGTAAATTTGTTATCTTTGGCTGCGGATGGCCAGGATGGAAATGGATTGCAACTTGAAAAAATTAGCCAATTTTTTCAAGTTCCTCCCAAGTGTCGTAGAAAAATCACAGAAAAACTTATTATGGTTTGTTCTTCCTTGAAGAAATCACTTGATATTTTTCCTTGGTGTTCCAAGAGCAATTTTACAGCTGTATGTTTGAGCAAAGCTACCTTTAATTGTCAACTATTTGGTGCATTTTGACCAAAAGACAGCAAAATCTGCATGACAATGCCCCTTGAGATGAGAGAAACAATAAAAACAAACAAAGTAATGTGAAAGACGCAATGCTTGTCATGTCATGAGCGTGGGACAAATGAAAAATTGTGAGTCCTCGACAGGAATTGAACATGTGACCTTCCACCATACAAGACTTGTGACGAGCTACTTTAAGGCCATAAAAAATACTAGATTCCTATTACGCTTACTAGAAACAAAATTCCAGAATTTTTTGAAGAATTTTAGACACCGAAAAGAATTTTAGAAAATCTCGGGAAAATTTGGTAGAAATTAATAATTAATAGAGACTGAAATATCAGCTTTGGCGACTGTGACAGGCAAAAACGTTGTGAAAGGGTTTATTTTGTGTTACTGCTGACCAACTTGAGGGCTCACCCTCACAGTAGTGTCTACAGTGCAACTAATCAGCAGTTTCCCACTTGTATTATGCTTTCCACGAATTCCATCTCTGTTGACCAGTACCAAATAAGGCTGATTCCAGTGAGCCATCTACCAGCTCACAGGCAGAAACAAGACAGAAATTTTAAGAATTTTCGAGAATTTTAGAAATTTTTGAAAGAACTTAAGAGTTTTGGAGAAATTCTGGAAAGAATTTTAGCCCATTTTTTGGGAATTTTGTATCTAGTAAGCCTAGTTCATATAAGAACACAGAACGCATGTCATATATGTGTGGAAAGTAATTTTGAAATTGCTCTGGTTTTGCATTGCTAGACTTTGTGATTGGCTAAAGAATCTTGCGCCACTTATCAACCAATCAGAAGTAAAACCAAAACCAATAATTGTGACTAATGCCTGCACACCTTTTCCCATGTTTGCTGCCGGCTACATGTACAGTATTTGCTTTGAGTTCTGATTGGTTCATTGGATTGTCTGATTGGCCAGTCGGTAATTACTTTGGTTTTTGTTTTTCAACAAAGGGAAAATAAAATTAAACTGGTCGGATTTGTCACAACACAGCTTATATCTTAACTTGTTTAAATTTTGCATTTAGAACGTTACAATAATGAAGAAATATAATTCAGAAAAAATTGAACTCTTTAAAGCAACCATGTTATAACAAGGAAAAATTAATAATTATAAACTTAGTATTGACGATTGTTGTTGTTTTTTCGAGCTATTCTAAATATTGCACGTGATGTTACAGAAAACTCGTGACCTCACAAATTCATGCACTTACACGCGCGCAAAGCTGATTAACTCCAAAACATTGCAAAATTACACATACCCTAGGCCTCGCCTCGCCAAATAACGGCTTGTCCATTCCATCGTACATGCTTGGTGGTTATAACATGGCAATATTGTAAACACAATTATCGAATCGAATGATCTGATTGTTTGCAGTGTAATAATAACGCACTTAAAACTTGCTGTCGGACAACGGACGTACTAGCCAAACTTTTTCACCTCACAGCCTCACAAAATAGAATTTCTCAATCCAGTCGACCAGCTAACAGATTCGTTTAGAGTTATCCACAGATCTCAACTGTCTTTGATTTTTTATATGGATTTTTCTTGGAACGACACCAAGTTGTTCTTTTCGACTTCGCAAGAACTTATATACGCCCGCGATGCTGGATTTCATTCAGCGGGTTTATTTTCAGCGCATGCCTTGATGCACGTTCTTTTCGAATCCAAGATGGCGGCGTTGACTCGCGCTGGAAATTTGGCTTCTTTTTGCAGAAAATGCGCTGGGGTAACAAACAGATCCTGGCTTCGATCTCCGCAGGTTTGTTGTGGAATACTTCATGTTTCTTTGTATGATTTATGGTGGGCTGGTAAATTATTCTGTTGTTGGAAATATTGTCGATCATGCAGATATGTGTGCGTGGCAATATTTTTTAATAAGCTTACAAAACTTAAGCTTACATGCAATACACACAGCGCTGATTTGCTTAGAGTAAAATTCATGCTATGAACTGCACCTCGATGATTTGCAAAGTACTTGGTTACTCCTGTTCACCAAGAAGCATTTTCAAACAAAGTAAGCATTTGACACACTTGCAAACAAACAAAGCTTAAGTTAATCCCAGCGATTTCAATCCATCAATCAATCATGAATTGATTGCAAATCAATGCAAATATCAATAATAATGAATAACTAGAAATATGTGTCTCGCAGAACCTCGCGAAGCTCGGGGGAGGGTGCACCATGAGTCGAAACTCTCGATTTGCGTATGAGGCTTTTCGCCATTCCACGTCTTCTTTGAAACCAAAAACGTTTGTAAAAGGTCCTTTCGATGGTTTGCGTACCGTTTACCGTCTGCCATCTTTGTTTACCATGCTCCTATGTAGGCTTACATAAAGTAGTACCACATTGTTGCCAGGCAACTGGAGGACACCATCAAGTATATATATATATATATGCTGTATAAATATATTTTTCGCTTGAATTCGCGCAGCTTAGCTCCCGAGGCACGACAAATTTATTAACCTTGCTACACTCGGGCCTTCGTCACTCGCTTAGGCTCGATTACCAGTTGTTGTTCGGGAAACGAGCTCGGACGCGAGAAAGTGGCGGAAATCGAGCCTAGCCCTTGCTTCGCGAGGAATAATCCATTGATTGAAAATTAATACTCACTCAATGAGACTCCTTTATTGGTATTGATTATTATTAATTTTTAAATAGATAATCAATAACTAATTGTGCACAAAAAAGGGGTACATTGAAACTCATTTGGTGTCAACGGATTATGTTGAAGCAAAAAACTCACAATTTCTATATTTTGCATCATCGCTGAAATGCTTTTTGTTTGTAAAATAAAAGGGAGGGGGGGGGGGGGGTACTCCCTTACATGTATATGGCCTTAACAGGGATGCAATGCAATGCAATGCAATGTAATGTACCATTGTAAAACCTTTACCGGGGTATTTAAACATGATGATAAGTAGTTAAAGCTGTACAGCTTGTGGGGTCGTGTGTAACTAAACTAATGAAATTATAACAGGGTATGGTTTTCATGACTTTTTGTCTTAAAGTGTTTATGGCAGATTTTGTTTTTGCTTGATTGAATCTGCTTGGTGTTTTTTCATTACGTGATATTCAAGATGGTGACTAAATGAACTGAACAATCGAACTCGACAAACACACCTGTAAAGAGGGGACTGTGAACAGCCTGTATTGATTTTTCTTCCCTGTGTTTTTGCCGTCTCTAAATGTGAAATTTTACTTCCATTGGGTACAATACTGTGCAAAAAGGGAGACTGGGAATAGTCGGGCTGTGACGTCAATACAAAATCGCCAGTTTCATGGCTTCTCGGTTCCTGAGTTTTCTTTGTTGTACAATGTACCTCAGGGAAGAAATCATGGTAGATGTGTTGTCTATGGCTGCAGCATGCATGCCAAAACAAACTCAGGAACAGAGAAACTGCGAAAACTGGCTATCCTGAGGTCTAAGCCAGATGAAGTACTGTATGTTAGCACAAATATTGTGTCCTTGTTAAACACTGCATCGCCCTTCATTCCTGAAGAGCTTGACAAGTGAGATTAAACCACAAAGTCATACAACAGCAGGTTCGAGTTTGGTTCTAAATGAGGTTATGCCCATTTAAAAAACAGTTTAAATTATAGAACCCGGCATGAAACATGTTTTGAAATTAACCCTTTCACCACTGCATGCTTTTAACAAAAAGTGCCCAGAACACCAGCCGTTTTTAAATGGCCATTTTTCAGCAAGAAATGGCATACAAGTTTTTCAAATGAGGCTACTGTAGCGCGCATTGCAAACTTCTTATTTAACTAAAAAATACATCACTGCAAAGATAATTTCATAGCAAACAAATGCATTAAAACAGTAACATTATTTTATTTCATTCAAAACATTTACAAAACCAGTGAAAATGCTGCACAACTCTTGCCGCCGCATTGTGTAAAGACTGTCAAAAAGTATTGCTGTTGCATTCAAGTGAATATCTTGTTGTTTATGGTTCACAGTTGGCTTGACACATCTTCCACGGCTTCAGCAGTTATCGATCGAACAATACTATGGATATTTTCTTTTAACTCTTAGAATTCATGTCAAAATTTGATCTTGACTAGTGACTTCACTTTGGTTGTTGTTGAAAATGGCAAAAAAAATAGTGCAAGAAGTTTTCTTGTTCGATTTACAATGCTTTTTTTGTCCTCCAGTTTGTGAAAACAGACCGCCATTTTTTTTCAAAGCATGTGCTTTCACTTGCATAAATTAGTTTCATATAAGGAACGTAATGCCCAGTCTTTCACATAAGAAGAGAACTCGTTTGTTTGGCCGGATTTCTGGTGCGTAGTGTCACAGACTCCTTTCTTCTTCGCCGGAAAACCGGCGCCTGGTGGGGAAAAGGGTTAATAACTAATGTGAACAATGTAATTGCAAACATGTTTGTGGGAAGCATGTATTGTTGAAGCACATTTACTCTAAACATGCCAACATGTACACAGCACGCTGTATGCCTGGTTAGTTTCAATATTGTTTTTAAATTTATTTTTCTTAGGCTGGTTCTGCAAGTGTTATGCCAGTAAGATGGTTGAACCTGCAAGAATTTCAGAGCAAGAAATTAATGGCTGACAACGGTCTTCATGTGCAGAGATTTAAAGTGGCAGAAAATGCTAAAGAAGCAGTAGAAATCGCCAAGGAATTAAGTAAGTGAATGACCGAACATTCCAACCTTCTCTGCAGGTTTTTCTATGCTTTTAAAATGACGAGGTGGTAGTAGAAACCCTAGGACAAGGCTACAAAAATACTCCAAGAATTGGGAGTATTTTGTCATGTAATATACAGTGAAACGATGTTTTCAGACTGAGGTTCTTTTCAGTGATTGGCAGCCTTTTTTTGTTTTCTGACAACCTTAAACTGGTGTTCAAACAAAACAGACATTTCTTCATGTTTAATACAACAACATGCACCAGTATTTTTGAAGTATCTTGGCATCCTTGTGCAGGTGTTTCCATGTCTTTTTGAAAGCAGTGAATGCTCTGGGGATGAGGTTGCCACATTCAATCAACAAGCCAGAAACTTGCTTATCATGTTGTTTTTAATTCTCATTAGATGCAAAAGAATTTGTATTAAAAGCACAAATCCTTGCTGGTGGCAGAGGAAAAGGAAAATTCACAAGTGGTTTGCAAGGGGGTGTTCATTTGACAAAAGAGTAAGTGCACACTTTCGCTCAAACAAGACTGTTCAAGACAGCAAGGGGATGATAGAGCTGTTACTAATTTGAAGTGGGAGATGTGGATGGTAGAGGGGGTGGATGGGGGGGGGGGGAGGGGGTGAGGGAGATGGGGAGGGGGGGAGGAGGTTAGAATTTCTTACTCCCATCCCACTTGACAGCCTCTGTTTTCTAGCCTCTTAAAGCCTTTCTGTTCTCTTTTCTGCCTTGTTCCCACCTTTTCACTCATTCCTCATTTCCCCCATCCCCCTATTCCCTACACCTTCCCCTACCCCCATCCCCTGTGCTCTCAATGAAGAGATCACTGTCTTTTAAGGTGGCAGAGAGAACAGACATGAAGAGATCACCATCTTTTGAGGTGGAGGAGGGAACAGACATGACATATCAACATGACAATGGTCAAGACTTGATTCTCTTTAATAATAAAGATATCCTGATTGATGGGAAAAGTTTCTTTTTACAAAAATGGAAAGAAAAAGGCGTCACCTCAATTCAAGACATTTTGAACAATGATGGAAAGTTTCTAACATTTCAATCATTTCAGGACAAATTTAAGATCAAATCTAATTTCCTAAACTACCTACAGGTTATTTCGGCAATTCCTAAACACTTATTATATAAGGCAAAATCTTTAGACAGGCGAGAAAGCCCTATAGCTGATGCAACAACCTTTTCCCTGACGCCGTCACAAATCATTGATCTTTACAAAATGAAATGTACGGACTATTACTGGTTTTACATCAATGGTACTTGCTGCACTGCCACAGGACCCCGAAAATGGGAAAAAGATCTTAAATCAGGGAACATTGATTGGAAAACCAAATTCAAAAATATTGGAAAAATTTGTTGTGAAAACAGATTACGAGAATTTAATTTCAAGTTACTCCATAGGCTAACTGTTACTCAGAAAGAGCTGCGCATCTATGGTGTAAACAAGGAAAACAGCTGCCCATATTGTAAAGAGCCAGACTCTATTCTCCACACCTTCGTTGAATGCCACTACTCTCAAACGTTCTATGTTAAAGTTGTTGATTGGTTTAATGCAAAATTCAACTCTTCTTTTTCTCCAACATCCCAGGAAAAGTTATTAGGAACAGACCTTATTACTTCAAGAAATAATGAGCTTAAACTTAATTATTGTTTACTATTTGCAAAATACTACCTATATTATCAGAAATTGTACCATAAAGACTGTAATATTACTGAATTTGTGGTAAAGTTGGAACAGAAACTTCTTATTGAGAGTCGTCTCAAAAGAAACGTTCTTGTGTGAAATGCTTAACTTCTGCCTTATAATATATAATATGCCTTGTAAGTAATTATTGTATATTTTTATCTAATGGTTTTGTGTTTCGACCGCTCTATTATTTTATTTTTTTATTACTTTATTCCTTGTTAGTAGTATTTCCTCCTTTTTATTTTATGTGTTAAAAAACGTAATGTAGTATGACTTATGTAAGGATAAAAAAAAAAAAAAAATGAAGAGATCACCATCTTTTTATTTTTATGTAGAATGGTGGGTCCTGTTAGAGTACAATAGTCTTGACCATTTCCCTTAATAATAACATAATTATATATTTTTCAGTCCAAATAAAGTTGGTGAACTAACAGAACAGATGGTAGGATACCATTTAACAACAAAACAGACACCAGAGGAAGGAGTACTGGTCAATAAGGTAATTAACCCTCGGACATACAGTACATGGGGTAACACCGGGGAGGAGGGGGGGGGGGGGGGAGGGGGGAGGGGGGAGGGGGAGGGGGGAGGAGGGGTACTATGTATAGATTTGGGTGGGGGTGTGCCATTGGGACTCTGAAATCCTTACCCTATACCAGACCATGTTCAGCTGATTTTGCAACCCTATACTAGACTTGATACCAAAACTCCCTACCCTATCCCAGTCTTGCTATTTTTAAAACAGTATCACTATTACAGTCCAATATACCAAAACCATCTGACAACAATGTTGCTGCAATGATTTTATTTCCATTTAGGGAAGGCTCTTTCTCTTCTGAGTTTCAATTCCTGTTCTAGACGTCATTTTTCATACAACTGATCAGTTTCCTGGCAAATTTAAATGATTCCCTATTCAAGACTAAAACTCCCTGATTTCTATACCCTATCCCAGACAAAACTACTTGAAAACCATTACCTTCACAGCGGCCGATACCCATATAGCTTACATATGAGAGTAACGCCCCCCCCCCCTCCTTGGGGGAATACATCCACCACCCCACCCCCCCCCCCCCCCCCCCCCCCCACCCCTTTTATCAAGAGCACTGTTAGCACAATTCTCTATTTTCAAATTGCCCATAATACACTTTGTTTGCCCCCTAAATTTTGCATAAAGTATTGTTTTGAAATGCTCTTGGGAGTATGCAGTCCTCCCAAGAGCATTTACAAACAATAGTTAATGCAAAATTTAGGGGTCAAACAAAGTTCGAAAATAGAGAATGGCTGTCTTCACTAGCTGTTCGTTTATCCTTGAGACATATTTTGGTAACATTTTGGAGACAAGCTGTTGCTATCATGATGGTAATGGGATATGAATAGAATAGAATAAAATACATGTAGATAACTTTATTTATACACGGTACATGTATTTCCATGAGGGTAACAGTGCACTGTTGCCTGCTAGTGCATGTCATTACACTGTGACAGAAGGTGGCATGATTATGATCATTGCCTTGTGTTGCTATAATTATTATAACAAATGACTTAATGACTGATCCCTTGGGAAACAGTGAAGTTTGTTTCCCTCGTATCTCAATGTTTCCTGGGAGAAAGTTTATTGTTTTATTCATTTTCTCAGGTGATGGTTGCAGAGAGTTATGACATTGCACGTGAGACATACTTGGCCATATTAATGGACAGAAATTTTCAAGGACCTGTGATTGTAGCAAGCCCAAAGGGTGGCATGGATATTGAAGAAGTAGCAAAAAACACTCCTGAACATATACACAAGGTAACCTCAAAGCCTGAAAGTGCTGTAAACTAGAAACCATTGTCTTTGGATGAGAACATTCTAGTAACTAAAAATTTGTTTTAATAGCTTTTTCAAATTTCCATTTATTAAATTTATGGATGGAAATTAGCACTCGCCCACTCACAGCCTTGGCAAGTGTGAAATCTTCTTGGGAAAGTACAAATTTTACTGTTTTTTGTGCAGTTCTGAAAATCACTCACCCAAAATGGGCCTTTATCGAGCCCCGCCATTTTGTATAAAAACAAAAGATTTGCCCCCCAAGCCTCACAGTGATAAGGTTGAGAACGAGGTTAAGCAGGGAAAATCAACATGGCCGCCGCGTGATAAAGGCCCATAATGCAAGTGCTGTCAAAATTAAGTTTCAAACCCTAAAAGTTAACCCTTTAAGCCCTAACATCAAAATTTAAATTCTCATTTCTAGTCATATACTGTACATTTCCAATAGAAGTAGTGGGGAGAAATTGTGTGGATGTCAAGAGAACTCATGTTGTGTGATCATGTCCTTAATTCTCATGAACTTTTTGATTGATAA
This sequence comes from Dendrophyllia cribrosa, assembly GCA_024195265.1. Taxonomy (NCBI): domain Eukaryota; kingdom Metazoa; phylum Cnidaria; class Anthozoa; order Scleractinia; family Dendrophylliidae; genus Dendrophyllia; species Dendrophyllia cribrosa. Next base: position 25,827,588 of record JAJLRJ010000012.1, read on the forward strand.
GGCATTAATATTTCAAGGAGAAAATAATATGATGCTGATCACTCTTAGGGCTTAAAGGGTTAAAAGAATATGAATCATGTGGATTATTGAGGAAGCAGGGATGGTGCAGCAGGGCTTTCAATAAGCACCGACGGCCGACAAAAACCGTCGGCTACTTTGCCTGGAGAAGTCAGCCATTTTCCCCACCAAATTGAAGAAATATAAGAAACATTATTTTAAAACTTGTTGATACAGTCGGTTACTGTACTCAAATGCACTGCCTACTTCAAATTTTATTGAAACCCCTGGTGCAGTGGTGAGAGCACTCGCCTACATATGCATGTACCACCAATGTGGCCCGGATTCAATTCCCGCACTCGGCGTCGTATGTGGGTGGAGTTTGTTGTTAGTTCTCATCCTTGCTCTGGGTTTTTTTTCTCCGGCTACTCCGGCTACTCCAGTTTTTCCTCTCTCCTCAAAAACTAACATTTCTAAATTCCAATTCTACCAGGAATTTTCAGAGGGCCACCATAATTAACCTAGAACTAGCTTGGTGTCACCCTCTTTAAAATTTGGTATTTATTTATTTTTTATTTGCCCACAAAAGAAACAGTGAACTAATTATAGTCATTTAACAAAGCAACAAAATAATTATATACAATGTACTGTAGGGAAGTACACAGGGATGTAAGTATGCAGGGATGTAGCTAAGAGTCGGCTACTGGCTAATTTCACCAGCTGAAAGAGAACTTATGACCGGCTGAAACTTCGCTAGAAAACAAAGACTCGGGTGATTTTGAAGGTGCACAAACCAGAAAAACCGGCTGGGCTTGTTAATGAGCCTGCTCAGTTTTTTCTTAGAGCTCTACACCCATGAGTATGTCATGTAAAATATATCTGACGTTCACTTTGAGTTACTGTAAGTGACTGCTGTATGCACTGGAATCCTTTTGGAATTCGCAGTGGTGGATCGATATGTATGGGATACAATGAGACCTGAAAAGTCAAACATTTTCTTTCAGTTTCCAACATTTTCATCCTCCCCCCCCTGCCACCCTATTCACTCCAGGTTCCCTACCCCCCACCCCATTTACTCCATATGTCCATATGGGTATGCATGTTAAGCAGGTCAATTTAAGAGAAAATGTATGGGCTTTTGTCCAGAACAAAGACAACTGTCTGTAATAACCGGGTGTCCATAAAGTGGGGTTTGACTGTACATGTATTTCGAAATCAACCAGGACTGGATTGTAATGGATGATATGTTTTGAAGTCTTTGTAGTGAACCCCTTTATCAAGTAATTTTTGCTTGTTTGTAAACATTTAAAATGTTGGCATTTTTGCCTCTTAAAGCCTTGGCATTTCATGGGAAATGCCTCAATGTAATACTGTAATATTGGTAAATACTATTGCTTGCAATTATTAGTGCCAAATTGTACGTTTTGTCTTAATATCTTCAATCACATGCTTATGCCAGCATTATGAGGTATTTATCGAAGAAATGTTATTTCTTGTTTTTTTTTTCTGTCAGTTAGCTGTTGATATTTTCAAAGGAATTCCAGATGTGGATGCCAGATATCTTGCACATCAATTAGAATTTAAAGGACCAATGGCAGACCAGGTATGGTGAACGAAAGATGGCTAACATGGCCATTTTCGCAATTGAATTACTTTGTTTTCTATGTATTTAATGATCAATTTGAGAAGAAATACATTTTACATCAAGCACGAGGAAGAATGTTTTATCACGAAAGAAAGATGGCTAACATGACCAGATTCATCAATATTCAACAAGATACTCTGACTTTTACCGACCTCATACCTGTAGAACAAATATTAAAAAAATTTTCGATCCTGTTTCAAGGACCTAGAATATGGAATTCATTACCGAACGACATCAAAAATGCCCCATCTTACAGTATATTCAAGCGTATGATCAAACCATTTTTAAGGGTCAGACAGAATGCAACCTAAATACCTTAATACCTTACATCTATATTTTCCCCTAAACACACTTATATACTTAAATAAACGACTTTTTTCTTTATTTCTTAAAATGCCGCCTAGTATTTAAATTGCCCGTGGGGGGAAATCTCTATTCCTCATAAGCTCGGCTTCTCGGAGATTTCCCCGCCACAGTCACTCCTCCCAAGTTATGTATAAATTTTAAATTTAATAGTAATTAACCTATTTATTATCGTTTTTATTCTGCTTGTAATTCATTGTGTGTGGCAAAATAAAAAAATAAAAAATAAAAATAAATCACGATTTCCAAACACGTTGATGTCGGTTAAAAAACTCGGCTGTGCCTCCTTTTTTGCAACCACTGATGCAACACTCTTACTTGTGTTTGATATATTACAGTACATCAGACATATTTGTCTTCCTTCACAGGCCGCCGAGCAGATCAAGTTACTCTATAAACTCTTCCTTAAAGTTGACGCTACACAAGTAGAAATCAATCCCTTTGGAGAAACACCTGATGGGAAAGGTACATATACTGCTTCACAGTGTTCTGTAGTGACCCAAGCACAACACTCTATGGGGCGTAATAGGGGTAAAAAGCTATCTCATGGTAGGTAGAGGGGTGTTTGAAAATTGATTGTGCATACCTCTGAAAAAGTCGGTAGAGTCTACCTGCTATAGCTCAGAAGGAGGTCAGACACTTATTGAGAATTATATAACGTAATGTTGACACTTAGAATTTTATTTTCAATAGATTTTTAAGTGTAAAAAAGAAAATCTAAAATTCCCACTCAGGATTGAACCTGTGACCTCAGCTAGGCTTAGGCTTACATAGCCTACCGTACTAGAGTATCACCTAGCTTCTCGGGTTGTTTCGGCCTAAATTTAACTATATAAACTGCTAACCCTAACCTCAACTGAAAGCTAACCAGTTACTCCGTTACATAAGTCTCAATAAGGTGTCCCACCTCCTTCTGAGCTATGGAATCTAGACTCTAGACTCTAGACTCTAGACGAATCTAGACGGAAAAGTCCTGGCTACACCCCTGGATGCATTTTGGCTTTTTAAAGTAACACTAAAAATGGTGACAGCTCCTTTAAGGGGACACTTTGGTTAAACATAAATGAAATGGTAAGGGTTTTAAAGATGGAACAGAAAGCGAAAAATTATTTTTGCAGCAACAACATTAACTTCAAACTCTAATTTCAAAACGTTTTTTAAAATCTTCCATATTTCATATTTTTCTTAATTTCACAAATCCCCCCCCCCCCCTTTTTTTTCTCTTTCAAATACTTCTAAAAATAATCCAAAAATTCACACAACATCACGTAACATCGTCCCATAAACTAACTGAGGCATTATTGGATTGCTTGAAGGTTAACGAGATAATTGTATGAAACAGTGCAAAAATGGAGAAAAAATGGCATTAAACCCTGCGGCCTTAAGCTTGGTTCCCACTAGCGACGTAAGCGATGTAAGCGGAATCGCAGGAACCTTACGATCTAGTGGAAATCAAAACGGAACGACGAAAGCGGATGGTGAGCCGCTTACATTAGCGATAGAAGCAGAAGCGGAATCGGAAGAAAACGGAAACCTTCTGATCCTTCCGATCCCGATTCCGTCGAGCTTCCGATTCCGTTTCCTGATTTACATCAGAACGAGGCTCCTTACCCTTCCGACTCCGCTTCCGATTAGGATGAATTATGGGTCCTTCGCTGCTTATGACGTGTTTTCATGTGTTTTGTTCAATCGTTTTAGTTGTGTGCTTCGATGCCAAGTTTAACTTTGATGACAGCGCCAAGTTCCGTCAGAAAGAAGTGTTTGCCATGGATGATCAAAGCGAGAGTGACCCGCGTGAAGTAGAGGCGGGAAAATATGACCTTAATTATATTGGGCTGGATGGAAATATTGCCTGCCTTGGTAAGTGTAAAATATAGTCAATGCTCTTAGTAACATAAGGCATTGTTATACTTCCCAACTCAAACGCCTTTTTTGATTGGACAAGAACGTGTCACGTGCCATGGGTCAAAACAGTCTAACGCCCTTGGGCAATCAAAACTCACTAACGCCCTAGGGCAATAGCAACTTGAATTTTCGACTCGCACGTGATCAAGTCGTGCACCTGGAAACCGCGGGAAATTTGTGTGCCAGCCGCACACGAATTTTTGTGTTTTTAACAACCACGGCGGTGACGGTAGCGAGAACGGCACAAAACAATACAATGTAAGTGTAATGAGCGTAAACAATGCGTGCAGGTGCGTTTTACATTTTGGTACATTTCTTTACCGTTCCCTGCAAAACAACAACGTCAAATGATCAAATGATAGGTTTTGTGGTGAACGTGAACATACGACGGTTAATTTTCCTTTCTCTATTTGAGCTGGAAAGCCGTCCCCACGAATTCAGTTCTTGGACAATTTAGTCACATTATACAAGTTAAGGTGTTGTTACACGAGGAAATTTTTTCCTGCAACTTGCAACGCAACGCTGACGAGGGCCGTAGTGGTCAACTATTTCTGCAACGCGCAACGCAATTTTTCGTTGCGCAGAGAAGGTGTTACACGCGCAATTTCATCCGCAACTTGTCTCGCAACGGCTCTCGTCAGCATTGCGTTGCTAGTTGCAGGAAAAAATTGCCTCGTGTAACGGCACCTTTAAACTTACTGGAACAATTACAAAGCGTGAATCCTTTTTTCAAGTGACGTTTTCCTTGGCTTTGCCGTCGCCGTTTAACAAAATAACAACGTCTCGTTTATCTTATTTTCATGCTTTAGCGCCAAATGCCACCAAATATACAACTTACTTGGATAAAAAAAGATTCTTTAGAGCAAAAAAACACAAGCAATAGTTTTGAGATGAAGTGCAGCATTGCATGAACGGAAGTGGAGTACAGTTCATCAACTTCGATTTCGTGACAGGCGGTCAAGAAATCAAACTTCTAATTTTTGTGAATTTTTGACTTTTTAAGCCGTTGTTTTGTGGTTTACAACCATTCCCTGAGGATTTAAAAGACAAAAGCGCAGCGGCCATGCTGGTGTACGGAACAAAAGAAAGTAATAGGTACACCAGCGTGACGTCAGTTGAAAACGTCCTATATATATTTGCTTTCATCACTTAAGCCTGGTTTCCATATAATCGCAACGATCGCTGCGATTCTTGCGATCACTGAGACCTCAGGTTTCCATATGATCGCAGCGATCGCAAGGAAACTTCGAGTAGGCCTGGATCCGATAAACTTTAAGTGCATTATGGGATACAAGGCTTTGGGGTGCAATGCTTTCTGGGACATTTTGGATCGCAAGAATCGCAAGAGTGGTTTCCATATAAAAACCTCTCGATCGCAAGGATCTGTACACGACCCGAAATGATCCCCGACCCCAAATGACGCAGAGATAGAATTTTTTCTATCTCTGCGATCGCAATCGCAAGGATCGCAAGGATCGTAACGATCGCAAGGATAGCAAAGTTTTTGGTTTCCATATGATCGCAAGGGTCGCACAACAGTTTTTTTCTGCGATCGCTGCGATCCTTGCGATCGTATGGAAACCAGGCTTTAATAAGCTCTTTAAAGGCTAAAAGAACAAATATGTTTTGAATTAAAACTCTGCGGTACACTGTACTCCATAACGAAGTGCTATCTTTTCCATTGATATATCGCATGTGCAGGGATGTTGTTTTGTTCATAAAACTTCTTAACGCGCGTGCAGAATTTTTGTTAAAAAACCTGGTTTTTAGTCGGGAAAATCACAGACGACCGGGGATTTCGCTGTTTCCCAACCGTCCCAGATTTCGCCGACTTTCGTAAACATCCCCGATCATCTGGGATGGTCGGGGACAAATCGGGAAAATCGGGAGCGTTTCTATTTTCCCGACGTGTGCCAGATTTCTGCGATGAGCGGTGATTTTCCGACATATCGGTAAAATCTGGGACGGTCGAGAAACATCAAAATCCCCAATTGTCTGGGATTTTCCGGACAAATGAATAATTAAACTTTTATAACACACAGCAAAATTGTTGTTTGGCTAATTAAACTTTTTCATACGCGTGTAAAATTGTTGTTTGGATAATTAAACTTTTTAACTCGCGTGCAAAACTGTTGTTTTGCTAA
>JAJLRJ010000012.1:25838641-25841141 GCA_024195265.1 Dendrophyllia cribrosa
TTTTCAAATGTTTCAAAACTATTTTTAACATTTTGGAAACCCATTTAAAAAATTCCTGCCTTTTTACGTGCTTAGAGGCGCTGGCAGCAACGTCACTTGTTGATGATTGGTTGGTCGAAGGGCAGCTCGCTCCCTGATTGGTGTAAAGTCCACTGTCGTTTTCCCGCCTTTTTCATTGCTTACAGTGCGACGCGCCATGCCGTGAACACCCAACAAACTTTTTTGGAAGTTAGCCAATCAGAGAGCTCGAATTCAATTGACGGGCACAAGTTAGCCAATCAAAGAACGCGAATTCAATTGACGGGCATAAGTTAGCCAATCAAAGAACGCGAATTCAATTGACGGGCACAAGTTAGCCAATCAAAGAGCGCTAATTCAATTGACGGGCACGCCTCGTCGCAAAGTTGAGCACGATGGAATGCAATCTTGTCGCTTTGTGTTTATCACAGGAGTGTAAAAATAGTTACAAAATACGAAGATTTTATTCACTTTATTGCTTCACATGTATCCCGCAGTTAGGATAATGATTATAAGAATCTAATAGCTGGTGATATCGTGGAAACTTGTAAATACGTTTGTTGGGTGCTCACGGTAAGCTCGACTACCAGCCGCTGTTCGGGAAACGAGCCCGCGCTCCTCCCCGAAAAGACGGCTGGACGCGTGATTTTGTTATTGTTAATTTCCTCCAATTAGAAGCTTGCCTGCTCAAATCGAGCAGGCGAATAAATTATTTTTTAGAGCATAATTTCAAAATGGCGGATGCGAAGGAGTTGTTTGATTTGGCGTGCGATCGTGTTGTAGAGAGATTTAAACTTGAAAATCTCAAAGTTTTACAACGGAAAGCGCTGGAAAAGCTGGTTGACGGTGAATTTTTGTTCGTTATTCAACCTACGGGATCAGGAAAGTCCCGTATTTTCCAAACCGCACCGATGATTTTCGATATTGTGAAAGAGACGAGTTTTAAGTCCATTGCTGTTGTTATTTCACCCCTGACTTCGCTAATGGCAGATCAAGTAAAATTCCTAAAATAAATGGGCATTGCTGCCGAGTTTATTGCCGAAGACCAAAAGGACGAGGAGGCGAAAAAGACCGCGAAATCGTCTTTGGATCACCTGAGTCATTTTTGTGTTCAGATTGAAGAAGGAAGGTGTCTATGAAAAGAGATTGCGGTGCCTCATTGCCGTGGATGAAGCTCACTGTATTTCACACTTATATGTATATATAAGATCTGGCGCTACATCACGTGTGTTTGACATATCCGGTGACCAGTAGCGATGCGTAAATTAAATTTTAATTTTGAATTTACGTCACAGACATGATCGGTGGCCCACGCGTCCAGCGGTTATTCTCGGGGAGGCTCAGAGACCGGACGCGAGAAAGCAGCGAAAATCGAGCCTAAGGGTGGATTTCCACTGTCGCGTAATTTTTACGTGCGTTAATATAATAAGAGACGATGTATGAACAGCTTGCGTAAAAGTTTACGCGAGCTGTTCATACATCGTCTCTTATTTTTATTTACGCACGTAAAAATTACGCGACAGTGGAAATCCACCCTAAGGCACCAACGGCAAAGTCATTCTCGGATTTATTTGTTGTTAGATAAGTTGCTCCGTGATCGAAAGGTGAATTTACCAGTCGAACAGCATAAATAATTTATTCCACAAAACAAACAACTCTGGTTACCGGGCTCATATTCAGACCCTAACTATGATTTTGTTGTAATTCTCAGGCACAAACGTTGAAAAGGCCAAACACATTCTAACTGACAGCGGAATGCCGCTGATCCCTGCGGATGATATGGACGACGCAGCTAGGAAAGCCGTTATTAGTTTGGTGGACTGATGTATTATGGGTACAAATGAAACCCGTGGGATAACACGTAAATTACCTTCGGGTTTAATACTAACTCAGTCCGACGACGATGTAACGGACTTTAAAACCAGTGTTTGTTTGATATTTGATGTTCTTTGTTAACGAGACCTCTAAATAATGAAGCCTTGAACTCGGGTTTTAGAATAGAAAACTACAATTTCAAAATGATTAACAGTGGCAATCTATATTGATCTTCTGATCCTGTTATTAAAATATGCAAATAGTTAACAGAACACTTTTCAATTGAGTATCGAAAGTAATTTCGCAATTGCTTTGGTTTAACATTACATCGTTTCGTGATTGGCTAAAAAAAATCTTGTGACACTTTCTCAACCAATCAGAAGTAAAACCAAAACCAATCTTGACTTTCTCGCACGAATTTTCCCGCGCTTTGCGCCGGCTACATGTATTTGCCTCGAGTTGTCGGTGTCTTTAGGGGCGGTGTCCCGGCTGATAATAAAAAAATATAAATAACAGAAACAAAATAAGACTAAATAGCTCAAAGTTACATCAAAATGGAAATTTTGATTTCTTGGCCGCCTGTCACAAAATCGAATTTGATGAACTGTAATCCACTTCCATCCTTTCAATCCCTACTTTATCCCCAAATCGCTTGTTTTGTTTTGCT
>JAJLRJ010000012.1:25846141-25886141 GCA_024195265.1 Dendrophyllia cribrosa
CAACAAGTTTTTTTTTATCCACGCGGGAAAAAAGTTGAAGCATAGCACAGGAGAATATATACACAGCAAAACTTTTAATTACGTGACAGGAATGCTTTTGAGGGATGTGCCTTAAAATACGTCCCAGGCCAAGAGTGACGGTTTTCCGTATAGACGGTTTTCACGGCGGCCATGTTGGTGGACAGAAACAATAGAAATGGTTTGCATAAAAATAGAGTTTTATTCCCAAAGGATGAAAATTTCATTGTTCTGTCCAACAACATGGCCGCTGTGAAAACCATCTACAGTGGAACCCCGATATAACGATATGCCAAAGGAGCAGTGAAATTATATCGGTATATCGAGGTATCGTTATAGCGAGACTCCCGATATAACAATATGGCCGTAAAATAGCCGAAAATATCGTTATAACGGGGTTTTGAAATCCCGGCGACGTATACGTTCTGTCACAGGCAAGTAGGAGTCAAAGATACCAAAACTGAGCGAACTATTTAATTACAAGGAGGATAAAGGGGCATCGTAACTGAAAGCTGTTGACAGAAACGTTCCAGATTACTGTACTCGATTACTGTAATGTTATTGTACTTTAAAATTCAATGTTTTGCTGATACTGTAATATCGTTATATCGGGGAAGATTTTACGCTCGGTACGGTAAATTCTCATCGTTATATCGGGAATATCGTTATATCGAAGATCGTTATATCGGGGTTCTGTCCCATACATTTTTACTGTAACTTTTGCCGGGACATAGTATATTCATTGTTATACCGGGGATATCGTTATTTCGAGGATCGTTATATCGGGGTTCCACTGTATACACATGTACACATACACACGTGAGGATCCAGGAGTGCGTGAAGATACAAAAGAAACCATCTCCCCACTCATCCCCAACGTTGGCGGAGAATGTGTGACGAGCCAAAAGACACCGTCTCCCCAGGGTTGTGCCTAAATCATACCGTCCAGAAGAACGTCGGACACCTTATTGAGACTTATATAACAATAAATTTTTAAGTGTAAAAAAGAAAGCCTAAAATCCCCACTCAGGATTGAACCTCTGACCTCAGCTAGCTTTCGACTTACATAGCCTACCGTACCACTGTACCACCTAGCTTCTCGGGTTGCTTAGTCCTAAATTTAACTATATGAACTGCTACCCCCAACCTGATCTGAAAGCTAACCAGTTACTCCGTTATATAAGTCTCGATAAGGTGTCCGACGTCCTTTTGGACGGTATGATTTGGGCTTGACCTCTCCCCAGTCCTACCCAACATTGGAAAGGAGTACTGTCTCTCCATTCCTCTTCACCGTTGGCGAGGAGTGTGTGACGAACAAAAGAAACCATCTGCACATTCCTCGCCAACGTTGGCTGACTGATTAAACAAACGTCTGTGTTCTAGAGTATCCCTAGAGTATCCCAACAAGTTTATAGTTATTGCATACAAAGCAGGCTGCTCTATAAATTGAGAAGTGTAATAAACTTTAAGAATTAACAACCACAGACTGTAATTTACCTTTGCCTTCGACAAGCAGCTTTGCAAAAAATTCCCAAGTTCCACTAAAATAACTGGCAGGACCAAAACTACACACAAAGTGATAAAACGAAACGGCAACATCCTTCGGATTTCTAGCTATATAAAGGTATTTGCTTCTTTTAGCCTCGTTTTCACTTATTGGGATCAAGTGACAGGGAAGATGAGACTTGATGAATCGAGGACTGGGTCGAGTGTTAAGTGCAACTTGAGATTCGTCTCCAGGCCTCTGAAAGAGTTGACTTTTCTCCAGTTGGGAATATCTTCTAATTATTCCTTCTTTGCTAATTTCACCATCATGGTATATTTGCCAAATAATTTCTTGAAGCCAAGTTGTTCCTGTGGAAATAAGGACAAGAGAAGAGAAGATCTGTTGAACCTCTTGGGCACCAGTAGGAGATAGTCAATATTATGGTGGCCTGGGAGTGGGTACACTGATAGCCTACACTGGGGATTAACCGTGGTCAAACGAGAAAAATTTGCAAAAGTTAAGCAAAGTACTTAAAAGTTAAGGTTGTCATTTTCACTGTTTAAAGTTTAATATATTGCCAATACACTGTCAATTTACCAAACGTTTTAAAAGTTCACCAAAAAAGTTCTAAGCGTTTAAAAACTGAACTGCAGAATTGTCGGCGCCATTTGCCAACACAACTTTGATCAGGCGCAAGAGTTTTGATCAGTTTTCAACGGAAAAAGCTCATCATTTTGCGAAAAATTAAAAGATAGTAACGTCAACTCATTTTTTTCATACATCCTTGCCCATATTTCAATTTAATATTAAATAAAATTGCACTAAATAAAACGAAAAACGCCTCGGACGTTTGACCGCGGTGGACACTGGGGATGTCCTGCCCAATAAGTTATGTGTTTTTTTTTAATCTAAATTCATAAATAAGATATGGATTTTTAACTTAATGCTGTCGTAGTTTGCGGGTACATATTTGCCACTTCATTAGTTAAATAACATGGAAATATTTTCCCTGGCATTTTCAGCAGATGTTGTAATGTGGCATTACTATAAGCACAAAGAATGGCGTTCGTGTTCCATTTTCTTTGTGTGAATATTGACTTGTCATGCAGGGGCTGGATCTTGGCCCATGTCTTGATTATCAACCAGAAAAGTGTAAAATGCAAATTATACTTCAATTGGTACTGTTAAAGTGCCTGAAGGCCGACAGTAAATTGAAAATCTCTACTGCAGAAAATGCCAGGGAAATTATAACAATGGAGTTCCCTTTAAGGGGATGGCATCAGGACCAGAAAAAGTGTCCCCTTAATGCATGTGGAGGTGTGCCAATTAAAGCAGAGGCTCCACTGTACACACAAAAAATACTACATCATTCTAGAACCTCCTTGCATAACCTACGGCACCCAAATTGTGGTCAGTTAGTTTTCGATACTTTTCGATTGAAGTCGATAGAAATTGAACTTTAACAGTAAAAGTCGATCAAAATCGATAATCACAAGGATTCAAGTCTTCGATTTTTATCGACTTCCGATATTGGTCGATTAATTATTATCGACTTTAATCGACAGTGATCGATTTTTATCGACTATCGAAATTATCGATCTGTTACGTCCTGTTTTAATGTTAAACCTTTTCTTGAATCTGTCAAGCCATCCATTAGACGCTGTGAATTCTGAGTCTCAAACGTCTCAGCAATTGCTCGCACGCTAGCATTTGGGTTTTCCTTTTTGTACTCATGCAATGACATGAAAATTTTCAGAAACAGTAAAATATTTTCTTTTGCGCTTAATTAGCTGAAGGACCTGAAGGGGGGTAGTGTTTTTCAAACCCTGACCCTGTTACCCACGGCCGTCACGGGTCACTTGAAAGTTGAAAGTTGAAAGGCGTAAATGGTACAATTTTATCCATAATTTTTATTGTATTCTTATTGTAATTTTTCGAAATGTTTTAGTATTTTAATATTTAACATATTGTCACTGAAAAGCCCTTTTCAGGGAGTTGTCAATAAAGTTTGTATTGCATTGTAACGCCTGATATGGGTGCGTTAGGTATCAACAAAACCGTGACCTGTGAAACATGACCCGTGTGGCTTTTCTTGTCAGCATGCGAAGCATTCGAGATTTTTTTTGTTAAACGGCGTGAAGAAACACAATACAACGTCGGATCGAAAGTACAACAATCCCATTGGCCCAATTACAAGAGCCAATGAGAAAACGAAACATCCGATCCACCCCAGGAATACAAAAGCGACAGACATTCCATTTTAACTTAATGGTTTCATATCATTCTACGAGACCTTTACAGAGTTTACATGGTAGCAACTGACGAGGTTCGCCAAAGAACGGAAACTCGAGTTCATTCCTTGCTTAAGGAAAGGACTCAAGAATTTACTAGCATCCGTGAGATTTACAAAACAGCAACTATGCTGCAGATTATCTGTTGGATGCCAAATCAAACGCTATTACAAAGCAAAGGAGGTTTATCCTAGTTCCACTGAGACACACTACTCAACTACAGAACTAACTTAGGAGCTGATGAACCTCTTTTGTTATGTGCTCCAACATGGCCGCCATGGCCTTTGTCATTTGAGTCCCACAGGACTGAAAGTCACGTGAGTGAAAACCATCTATAGACTACGGCTTTTTGAGAGTCGGATCCAAGACGCCTATATCCGTGATGCCGGAAACACTTTCTCTCACAAGTCTTACACGCCGCTGGCTTTAGACATTAAATCACGGCCTGAGAAATTTAACGATCCTAGCACTTTCAAAGCGATAACAAACTTTAGCCGATAAGTATTTATCTTGCAACAAAAGTAAGCCAAAGAAACCACAATGCATGCCAATAGAGCTAGCACCGAATAACAGTATAAACAAAATAAAATAATTCTAACGGCTCCGGACAGCATGATATCCTCCAATCAATCTGAGAGATAATCCGCCGAGATCAAAAGAATTATATCATCGAAGAGAACAAATTCTTAACTGTGATCTAAAGGCGCGATCCTCTCTGAAGTCTTACTGGGAAAGCTTTATACTTTAGGCTTTTAAAACACTTTTTTGCGACGAGTGGGAGTCGTGTTTAGCCTGTCCTTTTTTATACCACTACGTAACATTACAATAAGAATACAATAAAAATTATGGATAAAATTGTACCATTTCCGCCTTTCGACTTTCAAGTGACCCGTGACGGCCGTGGGTAACAGGGTCAGGGTTTGAAAAACACTACCCCCCACCCCGTTTGTAAATTCATGATTTATATATTATGACTTTAGCAACGCCGTGTGTGAATTCATGATGTAATAGATCAACAACGAGTGCGAGGGTTTGAGATGATCGGGCATCCAAACACCGAGAAGCAATGAAACATTGACTATGACTATGCTTTTATTGTTTCAAGGTGTTTGGATGCCCCGATCAAACCCGAAGCACGAGTTTTTGATCTGGCTTCTCAAATGAAACAATACAGAATTATTTTGTGTTAGTTTTTTTGGCTTTGTCCTTTTCAAATGCCGTCACATGCATAATTTTATTGAGCAGTTGTTGTGTTTCGCCATTTGGTATGAGACCATGTGCGAAACAGAAGCGTCTCGGTTTAGGGAGGCTAAAACGGTTGTCGAATAAGAAAATCTAGTCGATGAAGCTATTCCCCCGTCAACGAAATATAAAAAACAAATGGGCAACATCCATTTTCTACGAATGGCAAACTTCTCGGACGGTTCAAGTTCCCGTTCTCTGAGATTCGAGAGGAATGTTTAAGGACTGTGATTTACACAAGATTATGTCACTTTCTGCTTGTATTGAAGTAATGGACGCATTGAGTTTGAATTATTGGCTTAGCAAATTTGTCATGGAAGTGGCCAAAAAGTCGGGAGAGAGATATCCACCGAAGACTGTTTGTGGCATAATATGCGGTATCCGACGCTTTCTAGAAGAGAAAAAAGGTGCTGAATTATTAAATCCTCTTGATAATGGCGACCGAAGGTGCGAAAAATGGTCCATTTTGTTTTTAAATTAAAATGTCGATGTCATGTTGAAGTTCCAGTTATAATACTCAGATTATTGTTTTGAAGGTTTACTCTGTTTCACCGAGCATTGGACGCGAAATCGAAAGATGGCACACGAGAGGGCTTACATTTGAAGACCAAGAAAGGAATACAAGGTTCCGAATGTAATTATATAATTGAGTGGAATAACATATATTGTTGCAAAACTCATTAATATGCAAGTGTTTGATTTGAGATCAAACACGGTTTTGAACTGAAATCAAAACCCTTAAGATCTTGATCTGGTGTTTCATTGGGTATCAAGACTCATCCACCTGACCCAAATGGACGTCATTTATTGGCTGGTCACTTTATGAATTATTAATGAGTTTGAGAAATATAAATCATGAATTTTGCTCTTCAGTGATATATAAATAATCACTTTCATAAACTTTATTATTTATAAATAATTGTCAAGCGAAGAAACATGATTTATAAATGAGACTACGCGATAAAAAATTGTTTATACATATGTATATCATAAAATAGGCATCTTTCATTATATGTAAACAATAAATAAATTAATTAATAAATTCGCATAATGCTTTCGCTAATAAAAAAAAACAGTTCTGAATGGTTAAAGGTACAGAAATGAAATGCTGGCGGCGTTTGAATCGTAAGTTCGGATAGCTCGTGGTCTGCAAACAAACACTTCGATTCACAGCTCGATTTTTCACTAAAACCTTTTTCCAAACTACGAAAACACCTAAAATAATCTTTGAAAACAATACTTGGCCACATTTGGTGAAAGCTGTGCTTGGTAAAGCAGTAAAAAGAACGAGGAAGCTCCGTTTACCTTTCCCACGGATCCAAAGCGCGCACGTACAAACAGAACTGCCTTGACAATCGAGTCGTCCAATCCGAAGCTATCAGAACTATCGGAAAGTCGTACTTACTTACCACGCTGGCCATTTGCTATGCGGCTTTCTTCCATTGGTATGCTGAGTCACGTGACACCACCCAAACAAACAATGGCTATTGTCCTCTTGCCCGAGTTATCTCTATTATTGTGCTTTCTTAAAGCTTTTAATGCGTGTAAAGAGAGCTCTAAATGTGTCTATTTTGAAATAAAACTATCTAACGTTCGATAGAAACCTCAGTATCAATGCAAATTTACATTTCGGGCTCGATTTTGGCGATTTAAAAAAGCCGTCAGTTAACCAAAACTGATTTTCAGAGGCCTGGGTTTAAGCCAAAATTTCTCTATTATGGGTCGGGAGGGTAGGGGACATAGAACTCCTCTCTTTTGACTTTGGGTACCTCGGTAAAAACCACAAAGCCATTGAGTTATGCCGCGGTTTTTCAAAATTTTCCAAAATTTATGTCTTGATACCTCAATCTCTTTTTAAAGAAGCTGAATTTAATTTTCTTAATTGCAAAGTTTGAAACAGTTATATATTTAATCTGAAAATTACAAATTTGGGCACTAGCTGTGAGCAAAAGAATGAAGAGAAACCGTGAAATCTAGTCACTCGCGGTGTACAAATTCAAGATGGCGGCTCAAAGTGCTGTCGAAGAAGATCCGTGTAAGCAAAGTCGCAAGTGCTCGAAGCATGCCGGACACAAGGGTCGCTGTAATACGCAGAAAGTACTCAATCCTTTTTGGGAATCATCTAGTGTTTACCAACTAAATTCCAAAAAGAGAAAACTGCTCACAGAGGTGCATGGTGTTCAAGAAGGACAAGAAGAACTAACAGCAAGGGAGCTCTCCTTGAATGAACGCGAAGATCAGCTTTCAAAGTCCGAAGAAGAGAATCGTAACGAGTTAAGAGAGAAAGGTAAGGATATTGGAAGGAATTCATTGGACAGATTTGTTCAAATTGTAACTGCGATGGTAAAATAGAGTTTATACTTGTAGGGAGTTAACTTATGTTTTAGAAATCTTGCCCAATCTTGTTTTAATATATACGATTAATGTCTAATATTGTTCCCACTTAATTTCTTAGATAAGAAAATCATTGAACTTCAAAGTGCATTGAAAAGCTCTGAGGCACAAGTGAAGGAATTAGAAGAAAATATATCAGCTCTGAAAAAACAGTTGGAACAGCTACAATGTATGGTATCATTACTTGGTTTGGATTACAAGCAGTTCACAAAATCAAAGAGAGAGAACAACAGCACCTCCAAAACAATGATTAATGATTCTGGTTCCAGCACAAGGTATAGAAGAAGAAAAGAGTCTGGAAAGGCTCTGCTGTTCATTCATGGAGGGGAAACTGGATCGTTCTACGGTGCTTGGGACTATATTGCTGCGGGTGCTCTAAAGGAACTTGTAACTGAATTTATTGTTGAATACAAGAGAGGAAATTTTCTAAAAAAAATTTTTAACAATGCTGTGAATACATATTAAATGTCTCCAGAAGCTGTAAGGCAAGCGGTAGCAACAAAATACCAGAACCATCTGTCCCGCAGGAAATATACGCTTGTGTGTAGAACCCAGTCTTCGTACTTTGATCCAGAGTCTGAAACATGGCTACTTCGAAATGTTAGTTGTATGGGAATTGACTTAAGACTGCCCAAGTCAGCGTGTAATTCAGCGGTGGATAAATTTGTAAATAGCTTGGACATTGGCAATGTCACACAGTTGCCTGGTGTAGCTGGAGTTTCAAGGACTGTAACAGGACTTGTCTTTATGATGCTTGATTTACACCTTAGGGTTTCTCATCTTTCAAAAAGGCTTGTTTGGTACAACGAGGTTGCGAATCATTTCATCCTGCAGTTCTCGGATGATGGAGCCCCAGAGACGGGCTAACTCACTATGTCCATTGGTAGTTTAACTTCGTGGAACTTTGGAGACAGAGTAAGAAGCTCTGACTTTCAATATTTGCTCCACTGTGTCAGTTTAGATGAAAAAAATGTAGTGCTGGAAGACCTGTGGAAACAACACACAGAGGAGATGTCAATGCTGGAGGGAAATGTGTTGGTGATTGCCGGAAAGGAATGTACTGTGGAGTTCCAACCAAGCGCGGATATGTGCTGGCAAAGCTGGGCAAACAACGAGACAACACAAGCTGCAACGTACCCTTCGCCATATGCCAATGTGCATAAAGGTATAATAAGTGGCTACTTGTGGACCTACTTTAATAATCTCCTACTTTCTTAGGGCCTGATTACATGAGGCGGGCTGGCCCGGTTAGCCGAGCCAGCGCGGTTTGCCGGGCCAGCCCAGCTCAGCTCATGTAATCAGGTCCTTATTTATTTCTTTACTCATTTTTTTTATTTTTACTTTCACTGTTAATAGAATACAGGCATTAAACCCATGAAACAATTACTAATTTTTGAACACTAAACAGTATTTAGTTTGAATTAAAATTATTAATTAAACTAAATAGCATTATAATATTTAAATATTAGTATATTATTTTATTATTCAACTGCACTCAGTAGAGTACAAATAACACCCAAAACGAGTACAAATATCTCACGGTATTTGTACTCCAGAAGACCGGTTTGACCGGTTTGACCGGTTTTTCACAAACGTCACTTCAAGCATTTGTCTTACATAAGCGGTGAAAAAATGGCTGAAATTGTTCCCAAACTAGAACGGTCAAAACTGAGAAAAACTAAGAAAAATTAAAGGGATCTATTGACGTTTTTACCCAAACAAATCCAAACAATTATGCGTTTAATCACACAAAGTCTTTCTTTGCTGAACAAAAAGTACACGTGATCAAACAACTACGCGACTGACAATTCGTCATCATTTTTTTGAACAAAGCGCACACGCTGACAAACAAGTTCAAATAGCGCGCGCACGACAAACTTGAAAAAGTAAGAAAGATTAAAATGGCGTTCATGACTAAGTTGAATAATAAATCTCTTATTGGACGGTTTAGTGTGTAGTATCGTGGGATATTTTTACTCGTCTCTTGTATTTTGACTTGACCTACGGGCTCGCCAAAATACAGCGAGACTCGTAAAAATGTCCCACGATACTACACACTAAACCGTCCAATAAGATATATAAATTTTAAATTTTATTATTATCTCAATATCAAGTCCTAGGATTTCACAGTAACAATCGTTTCCGGTACCGTGTCGTTACTGTGTTCTTGAAATAACGGAACCGAGAAATAGTTTCCCTCCTATTGACATACAATGTATTCAGCCTTGTGTTTAGAGGAATATTCACGGAACCAAAAAATAGTTTCAGATAGGTTCCCATAATCTCTGGGCACGGGACCGAAAATTGGTTTTCCATGGAATTTGAAATTCTAGGGCTTGAATATTCATAAATGTAAATCATACTTAAATATTTAAATCTTAAAAAAATTAAATATCTATAAATGTTTATATATTTAAATTATTAAAAATCACAATACTTAATTGACACTTTGGTAAGTAGTTGTTTATTCTAACTGTTTCCTTTCATTATTACTTCAGGTAACATTTGTACCATGGGTGGCTCTATAGGGTTTGACAAAAGCAACACCTGGAAACCATACACAAATGCAGACAGAGAAAAGCATGGAAAGGATGTTCAAAAGTTTGAAGCTTCTTTAAAGGATACCTTGTCTGACAGTGCCAAACATGACCAGAAGCTCAAGTACATGGCGGAGAATGGTATAAGGCAACTTGGCCCTCCCAGAATAGGAGAGTTTGCTGACAAGCAAAGGCCTGAGCCCCTTCACTGCGAGATAAATGCCTGGCAACAGGTTCTTAACATCATATATCAAGAGTCAGTACAAAGAAAGATGTTTGATCAGTTTCTGAAAGTTTTAGCTGCCCCACCAATTATCGTTGCCCCTGTCCCTGAACCAGCATTAGAGGAGCAAGAAACACCAATTGCTGGTTGTGGTTTGGTGTTTCTTGTACCTTCTTTTAAGGAACACTCAAGGATGAAAAGAAAAGGTTCAACAAGATCTCGACCCGATTAATAGGAGACCAAGCCATTGCTATTGCCCGGTATGGGTATCGTTTGGTTGATTGCCTACAATTCCACGAGGAATCACCTCAACAAAAGATCAAGCGTCTAGCACTCAGCCGAATTGTGGTGTACCTACGAAATGCTTGTGCATTATTCAACAAGGTTTCTGCAACAAGAGCAGAGCTATTGGAACTTGAGGAGAATTGCAAACTGTATTTCAATTTGCTTTGTTTATTCTTCCCAGATCATGTTAATGTAACATGTTGGACAGTTGGTTATGCACTGCCATATCACGCATTAAAACTGTACGATATGTATAAAGTTGGCTATGGCATAATCTCACAACAGGGGAAAGAGGCCAAGCACTCGGCAGTCAAGAATGACTTGAACCTGAGCAACAGGTCCAACAGCGCAGACAAGGCAGGTAAATGGTGGCAGGTCATGAAAGCCAACTATGTGAGAAGTGTGTATCTTCCTGAACATCAACCACTACCACAGACATATAAGCCCCACTTCAAGTCAAGAGTACCGCCACACTGTCGTTCTGATAGTTTTTGTAACTGTGGCAGAATGAAGCTAGTGGACTGTGATCTTTGCCATACCTGTCTTCAGTGTTATGACATTGTCAACTCAGCAGAGAAACAGGAACTATGCACTGAACTTGTACAGATTTTAAAGCCACATGTATGTACTGAGTGTGGTCAGAGGTTTGCAGACCAAGTTGACATGCAGTCACATGAGTTGCTACACATTGGTGAAAATAGAGTCTCTTTGAGTGTCAAGAACCCAAAAGAGATGAGTGTTTCAGAGCTTAAAGCAGAACTTAAGAAAAGGAACCTTTCAACTGGTAGAAGGAAGGACATTTTAGTCAAGAGACTTGAAAGTAGTTTATGGGTAGAAAATACCAGTACTCACCATGAATTGGGTGATGTCACGTGACTCATAGCATAGCAATGGGAGAAAGCCGCATAACAAATGACCTAGGGTCAAACAGAACAAATAGAACAGATCTTTATCAAAAGTTATGAATACAGTATACTAATTAGTGAGTAGCATAACAATGGGAGAAAGCCGCATAGCAAATGACCCAGGGTTGAACAGAACAAATAGAACAGATCTTTATCAAAAGTTATGAATACAGTGTACTAATAAGTGAGTATGAAATCTGTATCAAAAGTTAAGAATACTAATTAGGCTGCAGTTGATCTGTATCGGGGTTTACAAACCTTCATACACCTTATTCATAAATGGCGACCGATTCATGATTCTTTTATATCTATGTTAATTTGCCTCACTAGCCTCATTTTAACGTGTAATTCTTTTGACTTTTGCACATGTTAACGAGGCTTGTGAGGCTAATTAAAATAAATACAAAAGAATAATAAATCCGTCGCCATTTATGAATAAGGTGTATTAAACATTCATTTCTTTTGTATTTTTCTTATGAATTATTAATGAATTTTATAAGGTAATATACATGTACTGTTTCACGGGTTAAAGGGAGGGTTTCACGGTTTGGCGCATGTGCAAGCTATGACGTAACTCATTTAATTTCATTGTTTAGACCAATCGGAAGCGAGTAGATAACTCTGGCGGGAAATTTGCCCATGAAAATGTCGCGGTCATTCAGCCGATTTAATAAATGATTATGCATACCCATGTGTACCAGAGCGTAGAATAAATCTTTCGGGTCAAAGGTTTTATTCAGTGTTGACTTGGTCGGTCTAATCCGTTAAAATTGGTAAGAAAGCGAATAAAGCATTTTAATTTGTGCACTTGCGCAGAACCGTGAAACAATCCCTTTAAGATAAATCACTCTAATGAATTCATAAGTTTTTTTACTCATAAATTTTACTCATGGCCCATCTAGCCTAGCTTTCATGTTTTAGCAAGAATTCAAATGCCTAGAACTTCTCCTCAAATGCGAATGACCCTGAAACTAGGCACAATGACTCCTTTTGACACAATCTTTCTTGCTTTTAAATTCATTCCTTAGTTGCAGACATTTAAAATTTTTCAAAATTACAAGGCGGCCCTTTATGAAAACGGTGTACAGATGAATATTTTGTACATTTGCATGTACTACACCTTTTTATAAGAACAAGCTTAATAAGAACACTGAGGCTGAAATTGCTGAAAAATTTTGAATAATTTAATTTAATAACAACAATAATTAACAACTATTCACCGAAGTGGAGGTGGAGTAAATATCCATCACTGGCCACCGACACTTTTCCTGAGGCCGCAGGGCGAGGGCCATACTCAAGATCTCTATACAGACCTCCCCGGCCGGTGATTAGCATTTTTATTTTTTTTGCTAGGTCAAAAAATAAACACAAGAGTCCTAGATGTATGGAAGCCTCTCCGGGAAGAACTGCATGTCAGCCTGTGACAGTTTCCCTTTAATAGGAATTACCATACTAAATGGCATGTGTAGTCTAGTGGTTAGCGCGTCGGACTTTCAACCTGAAGGTCGGTGGTTCGAAGCCTGGTCCCTGCCGTCGTGTTGTTTCCTTAGACAAGAAACTTTACTCCACACTGTCTCTCTCCACCCAGGTGTATAAATGGGTACCGGCGACAAAATGCTGGGGGTAACCCTGCGATGGACTAGCATCCCATCCAGGGGGGAGTAGCAATATTCCTAGTCGCTTCATGCTACAGAAACCGGGTTAAGCTCCGGCCGTGTGGGCCATCTGGCTCGTGTGCGACTTTACTTTACTTTACTTTTACACCGAAGTGGAGGTGGAGTAAATATCCATCACTGGCCACCGACACTGTGACCGAGGCCGCAGGGCGAGGGCCATACTCAAGATCTCTATACGGACTTCCCCGGCCGGTGATTAGCGTTTTTATTTTTTTTTGCTAGGTCAAAAAATAAACACAAGAGTCCGAGATGTATGGAAGCCTCTCCGGGAAGAACTGCATGTCAGCCTGTGACAGTTTCCCTTTAATACGAATTACCATACTAAA
The DNA here is from genome assembly GCA_024195265.1 of Dendrophyllia cribrosa. Classification (NCBI taxonomy): domain Eukaryota; kingdom Metazoa; phylum Cnidaria; class Anthozoa; order Scleractinia; family Dendrophylliidae; genus Dendrophyllia; species Dendrophyllia cribrosa. The sequence goes on from JAJLRJ010000012.1 coordinate 25,859,525, forward strand.
TGGCATGTGTACAAACTCTCATGCTGTATTTGTGCTTGCATGCCAGCCGTGACAACCAGTCAAAGAAAAAGTTTGATACACACTGGTTTCATGCAATCACTCTAACAGTTTGTTTATAAACAGTAACTACTTAATGATTTGATTAAACATTCATTGCCAAACTTAGTTGGATGAAATGTTAACTTAATTGGATGAAATGTTCCTATTCATAAGTCCCTGGAGACTTGAGTCTACTGCATAGTCATCACATGTATATCTTTGAATGTAGAAGGACACGAAGGCTTTCTGGCTCTTCATTACATACTCAATGCAGAATGGTGTTGATTCAGAAATTACAATCATTGATTTTCCATTGTAGACTGAGTGCTTTTTTCCCCCCTGTTATCGAAGGAACCCTTTTAAAATGTCTCTTGGCAAAAAAAGTTTCTCCAGAGAAGCGAGCTGGCGAAAGTAGTCTTTTTAAGGATCTCATTTGAGTAAGAGTTATCACATGTTTACCACCATTGCGAATTGTTTTTACAGCACCAGAGTATCCGCGGCACAAGGTAAGCAAATGACGAAAAATCGCCCAGGGAAAGAACGATACTGGAGTGACAAGGCCTGTAGCTTTAGATCTTGAAAGTTTCGAATTAAGTGTTTTTCCAATTTCGCACAAGTAAGAATCGAGAACAGGACCGACCAGCTCAAGTTTATTCCCGATGATTTCTTCAAGCATGTTGTCCATATTCATCATGCCGTAATTTGGCTTCCCCTTTGCTTTTCGCACAGCCTTAATCCACTCTCTCTCGACCGAGGATTTCATTTCTACGACGGACGTATTCCAAAACCCTTCGCCGCGTTCTGCATCTCCTTTATTAGCTTTCAAATCAAGACACAACTCATCCCTCTTTGACGCCATGTTTTTAATATCTGTAGCTGTGTGTGGTGTATACCGCTGAAAAATTTGAGCCCGCGCGAGTGGGAGAATTTTCAGATCAAATGACCAACGTGATACACAGGCGACAACATAGTGGTTACTAGTAACCTAGTAACCACAAAAAGCAATAAAGTCCGTAAAAATCCCCGGGTAAAAATCGACATTAATATGACACACATTCCACAGGCCATAATCCACAGAAGTCCAATCCCGAAGTCCAAATGTTTTTATTAAATCTGATGGAATGAAGTAACGACGCTGTTTTGCCGTGTGTATCTATTGTTCTTTCTTGAAAAAAGTCTTGAAATTACTCACCACAGGCAGCGAGGACTGCTCCGATACAGACATTGTAAAGAATCGGCAGTAAAAACGTAATAAATTGACAATATGCTTATCAGTGCGAGAGATCGATGTTTTGCATTTTTGACTTGGAAGAGCTCTGATTAAAAATAGCTCTTAGTTTTTCAGAATCGCCACAAATTTCGGCGTCAAGTTGTATGCTGTGTATAAAAGTAACGTTCACCTCGATGGGAGAAATACAGGACTGACTTATACACCAATAAGACCAAATGACGGAAAATGTTTGTCATGCGCATGCGTATCAAACATTTGTCTTAAATTTCAATGTACCATAAGAAAAGAAGCAATTTATATTTTAATAATTTAAACAAGATAAGAAGACGTCCGACATGGAGATGAGTTACTCCTTTCATTCAGTCATCGTACCTGCAAACCACGTTACTATTGAATGTTTTATAAACGAAGGCTGTACCACAGTGAAGCCAGTCATTCTTGTGAAAATAATATATATCTGACGTGGACATTACTAACACGAATAGGGTATCGTCAGAAACCCATAAGTGGGTTGAAACGTGTAACGCGCATTCACAGCTTCCGAATATTCATTTTTTGCTTAGAACCATATTTGGAAACCCCTCGGTCCAGGGAGATTGGAAGCAAGTTGTTCTAGCGAATTAATTGGTTAACATTTTTATCTTGATTTTCCAAATATGGCTGTAACAACTTCTTAGCAAATTGAATAATCGGAAGCTTGTTTTCAAGCGTACAAGAGACAGTTGCACGTTTCAACCCACTTATGGGTTTCTGGTATCGTGACACTTTAGTAACGATGTTTTACCGGAAATGAGAGTAGCCGGAAGTCACTAAACCGGAAGTGTAAAGAGCAAAGCTGTGAACTGGAAATGCACAATTTAAAATAAGCGTGAATAAATTTGCATGAGAAATCGTAACAAAAAAAACACAAAAAAGAAAAACAGAGCCCATTTTATAACTCATGCCGCTACGCGCATGAGTAATAAGGTAAAAAAAAACGTTATAATTTTAGCTAAATAATAAATTTACCTTTTACGCCCCATAGCCCACTGTGTCAAAAGACGAGAGACCTGAAAAAATACAAATCGATGCCTACTTTGTACTTAATACCGTTGAAAAGAAGACCGTATATTAGAGTTCCCCGATGGTTGTTATTGGATTTAGCTAAATCTTGTAACGAGCTGGTCTGCGTTTCCGACATTTTTTGAGGTGAATGCGAATGTGGCCGCAAAGCCATGAATCTTTCAGTTTATTTTTCTCTAATCCGGACCAGGGTCAAAACAACTTTTCGAATTAAAAGTTTTGCTGGAAGTATTCCCGCCATTATTATTGCGTCGACGAAGAAGAAGCTTCCTAATCTTGTCGGCTAGGCGGAACGAATCGAGAAAAGTGTCGGTACCAAATCTGCGCCATCTTAAAATGTCACAATAGTATCCAGCATGCTTAGCGCGTCGTCTAGGCGGAACGAATCGAGAAAAATGTCGGTACCAAATCTGCGCCATCTTGAAACGTCACAATAGTTGGGTGTCCTGTAACATTTGTTCCAAGCGGAAAGAATCGAGAAAAAACGTAGGTACCATTTCTGCGCCATCTTGAAACGTCACAATAGTAACCAGCATTCAGCATCCGGCGCGAGGACGCCTCTTTGCCCTGCCCGCGCACCTTCTTTGCTGCGCTTCGACAATTACAAGACCTACGAAGTTGTTTAAATGCCGTCGATCTTTAAATAGGATCGCACTGATATGTTGCGCATAAAAGAGACTTTATGCTTTTGAAAGGTACGGAAAGCTGGACAATTAGCCGGTCTCTGTCGTACTGCAAGTAAAGTAATGGTTGGCTGAAGCGAATTTCTTTTCTGTTTGCATTCAATTTTTGCTCGCTGTTGTTGCTATTAAAAATATAGACGGTCCTTTGTTTGCTTTATTGCTTTACTACATAAAATTCGATTTGTTTATGATTTTGTTCAGATTTATCAAAGATCGAGTAAGCTTACGTTTGAATCACATCATCTTTATTACATCTGTGCTGCTGCTTGCCCTGTATGTCAAATATTCAATGTTTCGCTTATGACTAGTCGAACTTTCCAGATATATTTGCATGTAGCTGAGCAAATGCGAACCGGAAACGTCTCTACAAAAAGTAACGCAGCTGTCACGCTGTTTCTTATGCATCCGCACCAATAACCACAATTTTTGCGAGTTGATTGCACTAAGGGTGAACAAAAACATTTAGCAGGCCGTAAATCGATATCAATAACACTTACATTTAAAAGTTACAGTTCATTTTTTTTTTAAATTACGCAATAAACAAGATTTAGTTGATCACTTTAAATTCAAACAATTCATTCTTAATAAATTAAAATAAGTCATTCATTCAAATCGCATTGATAATAAACAGTTCTGATCCATATACAAGAAATAGTTGTTGCAATTATTCTTGGAAGTCAGTACTACAGTGAAACCCCGACATAATGAAGTACAAAGGGTCTAGGAAAATATGTTCCTTATAACAAAGGTTCGTTTCATCGGAGTTCTTTTCCATACATTTTATTATAAATGGGCTGAATGGGCTGAGGAATATCATTCGTTATACTGGGGTCGTTGTCATATTGGGGTTCCCCTGTACGTATCAACCAAAGGGAAATAGAAGGCTGGTGCTGGAAGGGGAACGACCTGGATTAGGAAAAACGGGGGAATGGCTGAAACTGGGTAACCTGTGTGGCAGGCGTAAACAGGGAGGGGACGTGAGGGGGGAGGGCCATGCGAAAAAGGAGAGGGTCCTTCAACCCCTCCCTCGGCGCCGGCCCTCCTCCCCCCTCTGCCCAGTTCTCCTCTCCCCGATGCCCTACGCAGGTGTGTCAAGACGAGATGGCTAAGGAGACGCACTTTAATCTATGATTACTGCTAGTAATAAATTTTGAATGAAACATATAAATTTAATCAACGTTAACGACATAAGTGATAATTTAGGGAAAGAGAAACAAATTGAGCCCTTTGAAATATATTTTTTCAGTTGAAGTAAACTGATGTTGCAATTTGCATAATGTAAAAAGTAATTTGAAACCGTTCTAGTAACGCACAACGCAGCTTCTCGCTAGACACACGAAAATATATCTAATTTATTCCTATTCGAAACATAGAAAAGAAAATTAAATGAAAAGTGATCGCTTTTAGGTAATTTTCGCCCGAGAAACATTCCCTAGCGCAAGCGAAACTCGCAAGAAACGTGCATTGTTTAGATCTTCTATCGGCGGTGAATTTTTGCACCCGAAGTTTCAGATGGATTCTAGCTGTTTCTTTAACTTCACGAAATAAAAATTCATCAAAGCAAAGAAAGTGAAATAAATTGGGATTCCTATCACGCTTATATTTCTTCCTTCGCTGTCCTGTGTTCGCTTAAATTTATTAAACAAGCGCTAAAGTATTCGTCAAATCTTCTTCATGTTCATTTAAACATGTTAGATGCCGGGGTTAGATGCAACAGAGAAAACACAACTCGCACTTTGTCATGTCACCTCGCATCGTCAAACAACAAGTTAACATGAACAAGGCCATTCCCGTCCCCAGAGTTGCGCAATACTGCACATTTGTGCACTACCAAACTGCATTTTTATACTTGGCCGCTACGCCCAAGTTATAATTCAGATGCCTCTATTTATTGAAGAGGTACTGTAAACTGCACATGTATTAAATTTTGTTAAAGTTTCGAATTGAGACAAATGAACACCGTAAATTGGCTCATTTGAGAAAAGTGTTTACGCCATTCTATGTTTGGCTCCTGGGAGGGACCCGAGATACTTTTTCAACTCTTAATGTTGGATTTGTGTCATTCATTACATGGCTTTAATTTAGCTGTGATTTCCAGTAGCAATAGTCTGAACCCTTTCACTGACCCACTGCAGAGTCTATTTAAGAGATCTGTAGCGCAGTCCTTTACCTCTGAGTCTGTCAACGACATCCTATTGTAACCATTCAAATGAAACCTCTTCAGTAGTACTTTTGCAAGGTACCTTCTGTTTTTCAATATTTTGCAAAAATGAAATTTGGGATTTTTCTCGAATTTTGATTTATAGCACTCTTGGAAGTTTTTGATTTCAAGCATTTTGTCCTACCTGACTTCGGATAACTGAGGACATAAACATCGTCCGGTCTGGTCTCAAAACGTCTCAAATCCTTTTCAAAATCTTTGTCTATGTTGGGCATATAAAACGTAACTCGTACATCGTGAACCAAGGCATGTCGAGGGCCCGTATATTCCCCGTCCTTATCTTGGACAATCTTCAAGGCCGCCATGTGAGCTAAGGTAGCACACTTTTTGGGTCACAGCCAGACCGCGTGACAAAATTGACTGTTGCTCCCAATCTCCTCACGGAATTTTGGCTGCACAAGCTTCAGCAACCGCTGTCTAGCAATCCCGCGGTAGTACAGTTAGCCTGTTCCAGGCTCTCAGGGCCCGATTATATGAGCCGGGCTGGCCCGGTTAGCCGAGATGGCCCATTTTGCCGAGATGACTTTCAGCCCGGTATTACATGAAGCGAGCCAGCCCGGGCGACAACTAAATTTAGCATCAACGGTTTTGGCTGAAAGTTGTTGTTTTGAAAATGGCGCAAAGCGTAGAATGTTTCAATTAAGGATTTTTTCTGCATTTTAGCTCATTTACTTCGTGCTTACGCACTCTTGTGTACCTCTTTATCATTTAAAGAGAAAAAGGGCCATTTTCAGGCGAGCAGGTTTGCTCAGAGGCAAATTTTTGTGCTGCCCCGGTCAGCCGGGCTGGCCCGGTAAACGCGATTACATGGAAAATTTTCAGCCCGGTAAGCCGAGATCCCGGCATCGCGATACCGGGATCCCGGCTAACCGGGCTGGCCCGGTTGTCATATAATCGCAAAGTTGATTTTTGTTGCGTTTAACAGGCGTGCCGAGATCTCGGCAAACCGGGCCAGCTCGGCTAACCGGGCCAGCCCGGCTCATATAATCGGGGCCTCAGATAGTGGGGTCGAGTGAAAAAGTTGCAGCGAGCGAAGTTCTTCGCTCGCTCCAACATTTTTCGCTCGCCCCCACTATCTGAGAGCCTGGAACAGGCTATGGTACAGTATGTAACATTTCCACTGTGTTTAGGGGATGCAGCTGTTATTCGAGAGCTCCCGGCCCGGGGGTATACTACTCGGAATTTTAGGTGGGGGTATCAGTGTGCCACCCGATTCAAATCCGGACTGTTGAAGACCAACAACGCCATTTTACGAATGGCAAACTTCTCGGACGGTTCAAGTTCCCGTTCTCTGAGATTCGAGAGGAATGTTTAAGGACTGTGATTTACACAAGATTATGTCACTTTCTGCTTGTATTGAAGAAATGGACGCATTGAGTTTGAATTATTGGCTTAGCAAATTTGTCATGGAAGTGGCCAAAAAGTCGGGAGAGAGATATCCACCGAAGACTGTTTGTGGCATAATATGCGGTATCCGACGCTTTCTAGAAGAGAAAAAAGGTGCTGAATTATTAAATCCTCTTGATAATGGCGACCGAAGGTGAGAAACATGGTCCATTTTGTTTTTAAATTAAAATGTCGATGTCATGTCGATGGGGGTATCAGTGTGCCACCCGATTCAAATCCGGACTGTTGAAGACCAACAACGCCATTTTACATACTCGTTTCAGACCTGACCTCTGAAATCCATAACCGTTTCAGACCATGTTTGCGTTTCTGGAGCAATGGATTTCGCTGTACCTGGCCTGTTCCAGGCGTTCAGATAGTGGGTAGCCTGTTCCAGGCGTTCAGATAGTGGATAGCCTGTTTCAGGCGTTCAGATAGTGGGTAGCCTGTTCCAGGCGTTCAGAAAGTGGGTAGCTTGTTCCAGGCGTTCAGATAGTGGGTAGCCTGTTCCAGGCGTTCAGATAGTGGGTAGCCTGTTCCAGGCGTTCAGATAGTGAGCAGCCTGTTCCAGGCGTTCAGAAAGTGGGGAGCGAAGGAAAAATATGGCGAGTGCTGACGGAGGGCGATTCATCCTCTTCCCAGTCCCCGCTCGTTTTCCCTGCTCCGGCGTTCGCGCGCCGGTTTCTAGCTGTTTCCTCGCGTCACCTCCGCACCCCACCCACGCGGCAACCTTGTCTCCTGGGTGGTCTTCGCTTCTGAGCGTCCTAAGATTTCGTTTTTGGAGTCAAATTGTCAACATAAGTAATGTAAGTTAACGTTTGGTGAAGTGGAGTCCAGGTCCCGGGTTGGTCCGGCCTCGTCACCGTGCGACTTGTGTTAATACCGTAACTTTAAGCAATCCAAACACTCTATGCCCATCTCATAAATCTATGTTATGGGATGTTTTGTAAATTTTTGGGTGATTTTGGTGTATTTTGGGGAGAAATAGCTTTTCGAAAAGGATTTGTAAAATTTTACGAAATAAGAAATATTGAAGATTTCGTGAAGTTTTAAAATTAGAATTTGTAATTAATAACTAATAGACGGACACCAAGTTAGTCCACTAGCAACCTGGGGTGCTCTTGTGTGGGTGTCAACTGTCTGTTGGTGTTCCAAAAATCATATTCTTTTGTTCTATCCCTTCTTTAAATCTCTTACGTTATCTTCCATGTTTGATCTTGTAGGAGTCTTATCGAATGTCAAACGAGCCAAACGATATTGGCCTACAGTCGAAACATTTTCGGATCTTACTCGGAAATCTTCGGACATCGTCGGAAATTTCAGAAAATTATCGGAAACTTTTCTACAACCTTCGGACAATATTCGGAGAATTTTCGAAAATCTTCGTAATTAGAGTTATTTATACAATAAAATAATGCATGGCTGCATGGAGATAGGAATTGTTTTTCGAGTGTCAAACAACAGTACACTTTTTATACAACCTTCGGACAATTTTCGAAAATCTTCGGAAATCTTCGTAATTAGAGTTGTTTATACAATAAAATAATACATGGCTTCTTGGAGATAGGAATTTTTTTTTTCGAGTGTCAAACAATAGCACACTTTTCTTTTATTCGGAGAATTTTCGAAAATCTTCGGAAATCTTCGTAATTAGAGTTGTTTATACAATAAAACTAGTAGTAATCATAGATTATAGTGCGTCTCCTTATCCCGTGGCACCTCGTCTTGACCTAGTACCTCAATTTCATGAATTAATTCAGCCACTGTTTAAAAGGGCTATGTCGCGGGATATGTCACGCAGGCAAAAATGCCGGGCCGACATCAAACAAATTCACGCTATCGCCGTGGGATCGGGAAAAATCCTGCCGTGCTGGCCGTGCTGTGTACTCCGAAAGGTCTCAGATTTTTCCGACATATAAATACAGGGCTCGAAATTAAAAAAAATTCTCAATCGCAATTTGCGAGTAATTCCTAAAATTAAGTCGCAAAAAAAAATAAACTAACTACTACTACCGTAACCGGAAATGAGAAATTTCCGAGAAAGTCTGAAAAAGTGCGCCCATGATACACTTCTTGGAAACCGCGTTAATGTAGTAGAAATTGACGATTAAGTCACGCAACTTTCAACGTGAATTTCGCAAGATTTTTCGGATAAATTACAACTACCAGTTGCAAATAAGACACAAGACCGTTGAATATAATTGCTTTATTAGCTAGGCCGTAAAACAGTCGCAAAATCGCGACTAATAGACAAATTTTAGTCGCAAAAGCAAAATCTTTAGTTGCAAATGCGCCCGATACAGGCGCAATTTCGAGCCCTGTTATAGTATATTTCTCTTGATTTCATTTTGGTTACTTCTCCGATTCTGAAATCATACTCCTCAGTACATGTACTAATACCAGAACCGGAAATGACAAATTTCTGAGAAAACCTGAAAAAGTGCTCCCTTGATAAACTTCTTGGACACCGCGTTAATGGAGCATAAATCGACGATTAAGTCACGCAACTTTCAACGTGAATTTCGCAAGATTTTTCGGATAAAATTACAACTACCAGTTGCAAATAAGACACAAGACTGTTGAATATAATTGCTTTATTAGCTAGGCCGTAAAACAGTCGCAAAATCGCGACTAATAGACAAATTTTAGTCGCAAAAGCAAAATCTTTAGTTGCAAATGCGCCCGATACAGGCGCAATTTCGAGCCCTAAAATAGTATATTTCTCTTGATTTCATTTTGGTTACTTCTCCGATTCTGAAATCATACTCCTCAGTACATGTACTAATACCAGAACCGGAAATGACAAATTTCTGAGAAAACCTGAAAAAGTGCTCCCTTGATGAACTTCTTGGACACCGCGTTAATGGAGCATAAATCGACGATTAAGTCACGCAACTTTCAACGTGAATTTCGCAAGATTTTTCGGATAAAATTACAACTACCAGTTGCAAATAAGACACAAGACTGTTGAATATAATTGCTTTATTAGCTAGGCCGTAAAACAGTCGCAAAATCGCGACTAATAGACAAATTTTAGTCGCAAAAGCAAAATCTTTAGTTGCAAATGCGCCCGATACAGGCGCAATTTCGAGCCCTGAAATAGTATATTTCTCTTGATTTCATTTTGGTTATTTCTCCGATTCTGAAATCATACTCCTCAGTACATGTACTAATACCAGAACCGGAAATGAAAAATTTCTGAGAAAACCTGAAAAAGTGCTCCCTTGATAAACTTCTTGGACACCGCGTTAATGGAGCATAAATCGACGATTAAGTCACGCAACTTTCAACGTGAATTTCGCAAGATTTTTCGGATAAAATTACAACTACCAGTTGCAAATAAGACACAAGACTGTTGAATATAATTGCTTTATTAGCTAGGCCGTAAAACAGTCGCAAAATCGCGACTAATAGACAAATTTTAGTCGCAAAAGCAAAATCTTTAGTTGCAAATGTGCCCGATACAGGCGCAATTTCAAGCCCTGAAATAGTATATTTCTCTTGATTTCATTTTGGTTATTTCTCCGATTCTGAAATCATACTCCTCAGTACATGTACTAATACCAGAACCGGAAATGACAAATTTCTGAGAAAACCTGAAAAAGTGCTCCCTTGATAAACTTCTTGGACACCGCGTTAATGGAGCATAAATCGACGATTAAGTCACGCAACTTTCAACGTGAATTTCGCAAGATTTTTCGGATAAAATTACAACTACCAGTTGCAAATAAGACACAAGACTGTTGAATATAATTCCTTTATTAGCTAGACAAATTTTAGTCACAAAACTGCGAAATCTTTAGTCGCAAATGCGCCCGATACAGGCGCAATTTCGAGCATTGTAAAGTTAATCTGCGTTCGCCTGGCGCGGCTGGTCAGTGAATTATTGCTACAAGACATACAGCGAATTGCACCGTACCGTAGAACATCGCGAAGAACGACGTCGGTATTTAGGCGAAAGCTTCCCAAATCAGGCAGAGAACCACAGCAAAATCAAGATAGAACATTCAAAACATACCAGAACGGTAGCGAGGAAAATCCGATAACTTCTTGCTTGATTCCAAAGAGACCCAACAACTTACTTGGTCCGGAAATGAACCTTCGTTCAATTTTTCCACTTTGTACTTTTAGTAGGCATTGAAATATTGCCACAGCAAAATCAAGATAGAACATTCAAAACATACCAGAACGGTAGCGAGGAAAATCCGATAACTTCTTGCTTGATTCCAAAGAGACCCAACAACTTACTTGGTCCGGAAATGAACCTTCGTCCAATTTTTCCACTTCGTACTTTTAGTAGGCATTGAAATATTGAGCCGTACGATTCCAAAATCGGGAAAATATCCGAAACTAAATCAAGACAAATAGATTATTCACATGTGACATTTCGGAACCTCTGGCTCCCAAGGATGATGCCTGATTTCCACGCGCTGGGAATGCTGGATACTATTGTGACGTTTCAAGATGGCGCAGATTTGGTACCGACACTTTTCTCGATTTGTTCCGCCTAGACGACGCGCTAAGCATGCTGGATACTATTGTGACGTTTCAAGATGGCGCAGATTTGGTACCGACACTTTTCTCGATTCGTTCCGCCTAGCCGACAAGATTAGGAAGCGTCTCCTTCGTCGACGCAATAATGCATGGCTGCATGGAGATAGGAATTTTCTTTCGAGTGTCAAACAACAGTACACTTTTCTACAATCATCAGCAACTCAGTCACAGTTGTATCTTCTTCCTTTTCTTCTTGGTCTCGTTTTAGAAACGGAATCAGCAAAATTAAAGAAGCGCTAAGAAGAACAAGACCACCCGCCATATAAAATGCCGGAGGATACGAACCAAAGCTGTCCGCCACAAAACCTGCAAGGTGAAATAAACAAAGGGATGTTAAAGTGCCTAGGCGAGTCTTTGTTCACAATTATTGCCTTATTGGCACACCGAAAATCCTCTATTAAGCCCCCGGGGCTTTTATGGGGGAGAATTTAGAGAATTTACGGTATGCGCCTCATTTTCTTATCGAGCTACAAACAAATCAACTCCGAACATTAAAAAGAAATTTAGAACAATTAGCTTTCTCTGGAAGTTTGAACCCGATACACTAGATACTCTTCGTGCAATGCTGTTTCGAAACTCGAAATTTTACAAAGGACTCATCTCGCCGAATTTCTTTTATGTAACATTGAACAAAAGAAAACAGTTTTCTATTGGGTAAAAACACTTTTCCTTTTGTCTGGTAGACTATTTCGATTAAACTTTTCGCAAAGCTGACTGAAAAATGAAAGTATATGCATAATTTTCGTGCGTGCGTTTGCCGAGAATGGATTGCATTAATACGTCAACAAAATTTTTCAAAAGCCATTGTAATAAGAACTTTATTGAACTAGCTTGCTCGGTCCGTATTGGGAAACATTGGTTTCGTTCTTCTGGACCAATATTTCCCCAATACGGGCCTCACGCTTTTTCAATGACCTCTTTTTATACCTCCAAGAGCAGGACCAAACGCCGCTGCCACGTTGGTGAGGCTTTGGTATAATCCATACCCTTGGATTCGCCTCACTCCTTTAAAACAGAACATGACCGCAATACACAAAGCACATCCCATAGCACCATCCGCAGATCCATAAAATATAAAATAAAACACAAAATGAATGTTTTTTCTCGCAAGAGGAAGAAGCAAAGCGGCAAGACCATCAATGGCCGCAGCGATCTGGAACAGATAGCAAGCATGAATCCATTTGACGTCACACAGACGACCAACCAGCGGACGGATGAGCATTGATGTCACCCCACTGTAGAGGTAGAACTTGGAGGATTGAGTGGCAGGTATTCTTAGATTTTCGCAGTAGCGAACCTGTAATGTGAAAACAAAAATGGTCAAGGAATATGAAACATTGGTAATCTGTCTTCTAAAACTGACACGTGGCTGATGCATGACCCGTTACCTGTACGCCGTGACCCATGACCCGTGAGCCGAGTGTTAATTTCGGGAATTACTAGAAAGGACCGAAAATTAACGTTATTTTCGGGGGGGGGGGGGGGGGGGGGGGGGGGGGGGGGGGGGGGGGGGGGGGGGGGGGGGGGGGGGGGGAACTCTACGGTATTTAACGAGTAACGGGTCGCGGGATATGAATATTATAAATTTTCCGCCCTCTCCCCAACTGACACGTGACCCGCAACCTGCGTGACCCGTGACCGCGGTTTAGACGCGCCACAAATCACCCATCTCAGAGATCAAGTGCTATAAGGGACGGACCATTAGATTTTTGAGAGGGGGGGGGGGGGGGGGGGGGGGGGGGGGGGGGGGGTTGGGCAATTTTTTGGTGCAGGATATTTTTTCTACGCTCGAGACTGTGCAGGATTTTTTTTTTGCCATGATTTGCTTGCATGATATTTTTTTGCGAGTCTATACTGTATGTTTTAATGCCTGACACATACAAGCCAAGACCGCAAGGTAGTATGGGATTTTCATGCAATGGCTATTAACCCTAACCCATACTACCTTACGGTCTTGGCTTTAAGCTTTCATCCGACAACGTTAATTGAAATAGCTGTATACGTGTTAGGAATACTAGAAAGGCCATACTAGAGACAGGAATACTATAGCAAGTCAGATCGGATGTAATAGCACCTTGATAGCATGAAGCCTGGCCACGGTGTTGTAACTGCCCCTACAATTTTCTTTACTCCAGCCCCCTGTTGATGTCGCTTCCACAGCCCATCGTAATACACCCAACCATCTTACAATTACAGAGGCGGCGCCGGAAATATAATGTTGGTGGGGCGAACCTCCTGTGCTGAGCGCCGAAGGCGCGAGCTTCTAGGGGGGTCCGGGGGCATGCTCCCCCGGGAAATTTTTGAAATGAAACTCTCTGAAATGCTATTTCCAGCGTTCCTGAGACCGGAGAAACAGTTTCCAAGGCCAGCTTTGAGTTCAGTTTAATTCTCATGAAAAGTACATGTACACGAAACACTTTCTGAAACTTGGGTGTAACTCCATTTTGGTTGTTTGTTCAAAGTAAATTCGACTGTCACTCGAATATTCTCTGTCAATTCTTTTCAGTATGGGAAGGCTTTGGAAACGAATTTTCCAAAGCGATTTTCTCTGTCATTAGAGGCAGAAAGAAACTGATTTCCAATATCAGCCATGTTCAATTTGTCAGTTAATGCAATGTCTTGAGCCTTCTTAGGGCGGAGGCCAAGCGCTAACTCACAGCATTGATGGATTTGTCGGTAGCTGGAGTCCGATAGCTGACGTCCGAGTAACTCAAGGGTTATTGAAATGCTTGGTTCACAATATCCAATCTCCAGTCTAAAGTCAGTCACAATATCTCCGATGCTAAAATTGTACGCTTTTGATTAATTAACGGAATATTTATTTTGCAAACTCTAATGCATTAAAGCGCCCCGCCATCAGATCTGGTCAAAGGATGTTGCTACAGTGTATAACACTATTCATCTCCGCCCACCGCCTTTTTGAGCTGTCGAAAGTTGGTGGGGCAAATGCCCCACCTGCCCCACCGATAGCGCCACCACTGCAATTACAAGCTTGTTGTACAACACATAAACAAAGTATTTCTCATCCATTGAGATATACATGTACCTACAATGCCACTGTACAACTATAAAAGAGCCATTCCTTATGTCAGAAAATATCTTACATGCTTATGAAATCAGCTAAAAAGCCTACAAAGAAACACAACTTACGTCGAGTCAAAAATAAACCATTGTTATTGGCTAAACTAAACAAGCCAATGAAAAGATAGAACATTTGATCCTCCCCAAGTGCATATAAGTCGCTAACATTCTACAACGTCAGTGTGATTTAATTGTGTTCTGACCATCTGCTTTTGGATATAAAATATTGTTCTAAAAATATAAAGCTTTGCAGGAATTTTTTTTCCTGGGGTTTTTGTTTTGCACGATATTTTTTTTGCAGTTCAAGGCCGTGCTCGAATTTTTTTTTGGTATTTGCCCAACCCCCCCCCCCCCCCCCCCCCCTCAAAAATCTAATGGTCCGTCCCTAAACATATCGGGCCTGTTCAAGACTACGCTGGTTAGACTCGTTAGACTGGATAAAATACCTTACCATGTGAACGGAAGGAATGTAATGTCCAGTATACATCAAACATGTCGCCAAAGTGTAAATAACATATCGTTTATTCCTAAAGACTGAAAAATCACAAAGCTTCATCTCCTTATTTCCTTGTCTGTTACATTGTGATTGGTCATCCGGCATGCGTTGAAAAACACAAAGCAGAGGACAAATTATAGCAACAATTCCCGCCATGGCCATAAACGTGCCTCGCCAGTCAAGTGCGTCGAGAAGGGCCTGTGCTATGGGGCTCATTACAAACAAACCACCTCCAGGCCCTATGGCAACGAGGCCCAACGCCAGTGAGCGCCTTTTGTCGAAGTATCTGGGTATAGTCAGGTATAGGGGAAAAAATACGAAACATGATGCAACTCCGTAGACAATTCCGTAACTGAACATTACGAAATAAAGGCTGGGTCCCTGTGCAGTGATGAGAAGACTTCCGATACATACTATAATTCCAGTAGTTCCGGTTTTGATGGGACCAATTCGGTTGTAAACTTTGCCCGCAAATATACTGTATAGGCCCGTTCCCACCATGGCCAGCGAGCCGACTAAAGCTGCAAGAAAAAAAGGAGATATTAACATTCACGTCTCTTAGCAACAACCGTATGCAGTTGGTGTTGGGATGGTTGAGATTTTTCGCGTTAAAAATTTGAAAAAAAATTAAGGCTCCTACGCAAATTGAATATGTTTCATTAGTATATACTGAAACAGTGGAGAGCATTGTTGGCGCGCTCTGATTGGCTACTGAAACTCGGAATAGCAAGTGCTATTCACCTCCCAGCAATTTGCGCGCGAAAATTGTAATTGTTGACAGGAATAAATGAGTTAAAAAGCATCATTTTCGTTATATTATCTCACTGTTTCAGTATATACTAAAACAACTATTCACCTCAGTGTAGGTGGGTAGTGGTGGTTATTTACCTTGCCGCTTCGCGGCTCGGTAAATATCCACCACTACCCACCTCCACTTCGGTGAATAGTTGTTTTAGTATATACTCGATCCAAAGCAGCTGTTATTTGTGTCGTCACGCATTAGAGATTTTAGCAAAAGGGTGGATGCGCCCTGAGGAAGCAACATGGTTCTATTAAGGTGTGTTGTCTATGGTTGTAGCAACACGCACCAAAAAACGGAGGAACTGAGAAATCGCGACACTGGCATTCTTGTATTGACGTCACAGCGGACTATTTCCAGTCTTTCTTCCTGCGCGGTTTTGTAACACACCGGAAGTGAAATTTCACGTTTTTAGACGGCCAAAACGCGGAGAAGGAAAATCGATATCGAAATTTTTTCCATTTTCTTATCAGAACATCATGTAGATTCGATCAAGCAAATAAAAAAATCACTGTCATGTTAGTGGGGAGGAGATCCGTGACCACACGGCTGCGCAGGAGACCAGGGAAAGTGTCCAGAGTAGAAAATGGCTAAAAAAAAGAAAGAAATGAATGGATGTCATACCTGTGTTTGCTTTTCCTTGCTGAAACTCGTCCAAAAGAACAGGAAACAATATTCCATAACAGTATGTACTGCCGCAAATGATGATGTTGGAAACCGCGCACACCACACAAACCAACCAGGACCAACATGAGTCCAGCTCACAAGAGTTACGTCTGGCTGGCTTTTGTTCAGTCACGTCCTCTTTGGGTATGGAGGTGAAATGCTCCTCTGTTGTACTTGCCTGTAAACAATGACATTTAAGGTTACACTCAAGGAGTTTGACCGTGTCGCGCACATTAAGCCCCATAAGCGCTCAGTTTTACCCAATCCTACATATCAATTTAAAGCTTATGAAATGGAGAAACACAGTTTTTTAAAAATTAAACGTGAAATGGCATCTTTAAACGCGAAAGTGACCGATGTTTATAAACGCGAATTTATAATACGCGCGCTACCAATCCACGGAACAACGGGGAGTTGCATGATATTAGTGGAATTGTAAGCGGAATCGGAATGGCAAGAACCTTACGATCTTGTGGAAATGAAAACGACGCAAGCGCATTGTAAATGACGAAACAGAAGCGGAATAGTAAGTAAAAGGAAACCTCCTGATCCTTTCGATTCCGTCGAGCTTCCGATTCCGATTGCGACTGCGTTTTTTTAATGTACACTAGAACGTAAGGCTCCTTAAAGGGACACTGTCACCTATTTTTAGTACATAATCACTTTGAAAAGCCAATAAACATATTTGTTTCAATGGAAACCTTAAAATAATGGTCCAGTTTTGTTAACAAATACTCTACCAGTACACAGAAACTAGTATTCGTTACTTTTGGCTGCGGATGGCCAGGATGGAAATGGCCGGATTGCAACTTGAAAAAATTGGCCAATTTTTTCAAGTTCCTCCCAAGAGTCGTGGAAAAATCGCAGAAAAACTTATTATGGTTTCTTCTTCCTTGAAGAAATCACTTGATATTATCTTCTCGGTGTTCTAAAAGAAATTTTATGTTTGAGCAAAGGTACTTTGTCATATATTTAGTGTGTTTTGACCAAAACACAGCAAAATCTGTGTGACAATGCCCCTTTAAGCTTCCGCACTGCGACTTCGATTACGTCGCTAGTGGGAACCAGCCCTTAAGCAGACATTGGCCTCCAAAACCGTGTCCCACCGGTACCAAGCGGTAAGGGTTTCAAGAAGCGCGTCGCAGATCCCCACCCAAATTTTCGGAGAAAAAGTGATAATCCGACACTACTATTTTTACAGTACAAAACCTTCCCAGGTCAAATAGCAATTTCCAGTATCTAATAACAAAATACAAACGATATGTCGAATTAACAACCGGGATCAGAAATTGTTTAGTACATTTCGTTAACTCATGATTTTCTTTCCTGTAATTGTGAAAACTCTTATATTTTTACTTATTCAGGTTCAGAAATCATTTTTTACCAAAAACGTCTCCGCAAAAATAGGTCAGAAAGATGCTAATCTCGGTTTGTCCAACCGGACAAACGAGAACTCGGTAACCGGGCCAGCCCGCCTTGCGGCATATCAACCGGCACAAATTTTACAAAGGAAATAGGAATAAGGCGAGACCTTTCAATGTTGTTGGAAAAATTAAATAAATACGCACGTTTATTGTCGGTCATCCTACATTGGATCAGGGGACAGGGGACAGGGGACAGGGGAAGGGTGTTCCAACGTAGGACTTTTGACAATGTTTGTGGCTCATATAGAGTCTCTTAGTTTCTATGCTATGTCCGATCATCATGCTACGTGGAAATGTCAAAAATGGGTTCTGTCTTGGTGTACAGGTTCAAAAAGGGATTTCATATTGCACTCCCTTTGTTTTTAAGGTTTTGTGTCCGCGTAGTCTATTATTAAGTATTTTTTTAGTTCTTGTGTACTCGCACAACAGGACGTCACTTTGGTTTATTCGGTAATCGGAGACACCGGCAACGCAAATCATTTGCAAAAGTCACTTGAAAGCAGTTGTCAGTTGCCTATTTTCCGAGGCCAGGATGGTTTTAATTTAATAAATTAATTATGCCATGTTCTCTATTGGTAATTTGCACGGCGGCCATGTTGTAAGGTAGGTGTTTGTTTGTCTCACTAAGGTTTGTTTGAGCACTAAGGTGCGGGATTGCAGAATATCAAAGTATCATGAACGATTTGATATTTTAATAGAGCGTTTTCACTTGACGTCATAGCCGCCATATTAGAGAGTTTTAGATCCGAGTTTACCGCTAACCTCTGACCGCGGTTTGACGTTAGAAGTTTGTCGTTTGCCGTTAGCTCATTTCTCGATTTAGATCCCAGGGCCGTTTGGACGGCCGCCATTTTGAATCTGCAGCCATGAATGGCACCTGTTTTCAAGGTGCAATATTATCTATCAAATTTAGCATTTGGCCCGAATTTCTGCCTCTGTTAATAGATAAAGACTTGTTCAATAAGATTTTGGTATCATTACGTGGAATAAAACAAGAAATATACACTAAACGCTTTCAGGTAAATGACAAACGTGAAAACTTACCTCCTCACGTTGAAAACGCACGTTGTAAACCTCAAACGTGACGCGAAAGACTTGTCACGTGACCTCCAGTGGTTAGAGGTTAGCGGTAAACCCGGATCTAAAACTCTCTATTAGGGAGCTTAAGCAACCACGACGCCGACGGCAGCGAGAACGGCACAAAACAATAGGCTTAATGAGCAAAAACAATACCTCTGCACGTGCGTTTTACATTTTGGTACATTTCTTTGCCGTTCCCTGCAAAACAACAACGTCAAATGATCAAATTATAGGTTTTTTTGGAGAACGTGA
Source organism: Dendrophyllia cribrosa (assembly GCA_024195265.1). NCBI lineage: Eukaryota > Metazoa > Cnidaria > Anthozoa > Scleractinia > Dendrophylliidae > Dendrophyllia > Dendrophyllia cribrosa. The sequence goes on from JAJLRJ010000012.1 coordinate 25,878,499, forward strand.
ACACACGACGGTTAATTTTCTTTTCTCCATTTGAACCGGAAAGCCATCCCTTCAAATTCAGCTCCTGGACAATCCAGTCACATTAGACAAACTAAACAAATTGGAGCAACTGCAAAGTACGTAGTTTAAAATAGCGCGAATCCTTTTTTCAAGTGACGTTTTCCTTGGCGTTGCCGTCGTCGTTGCTTAAGCTCCCTATTGGTGTTCCCGTACAAAAGAATTTTAATTAACTTCTTTTGTTAGGAACACCAACATGGCTGCCATGGCCTTTGTCATTTGAGTCCCACGGGACTGAAGGTCACGTGAGTGAAAACGCTCTCAGATATGACCATGATATCTTGATATTTTGTTATTATACTTATTATCATGATATTTTGATATTAAGAGATTACAAGGAGTCATATTTTGATATTATTTTCACGCAGAATATCAAGCATCATAAACCATTTGATACAAGGTATATATTGATATCATAATGATATCTTCAGTGACATTTTGATATTAAAACATTAATAGGGGATGTTGATATTTTGATATTATCACGCAGAATGTCGTGTCTTTTCCCGCCAAGATTAATTATTATAATTTATTTTCTTTGTTTTGTAACTCACGTGATTTTCAGATTTTAGAGTTCAGCCACGAAATTTTAAGTTCTTGTCGATTCTAGCGATGTTGTCCTTAGATGTTTTTCCTGTTTTGTACTTTTCTGCTGCGGTGGCATAGATGTTTTGAATGGAAAGGTATAGGCGATGTATTCCGCTCGTGGTGAGCGCTGAATGAGCCGACGAATATTAAAGGACATAAAGAACTGGAAATTCGTGCTGTTCGTGTTTACCCACGTGCTTTGATTCCCATCCGCGTACACCACACAATATCAAAGTCATAGTTTGATATTATCACGAGAACACCGATTATACGGCTTTCACTTCTTTGTTAAGGAAAACACGCGAGTCGAAGGAGAGAACGCAACTGAATAAACATGCGAGAGCAAACATGCAAATTATATATGCATGTATACTTCGGACGACAATGAAAACCTCAAAACTCTGAAGGAAACGCGAGATATCATGAACACAACATGAACTTTCCTCGTTCTTGAAGCATGTGCGCGAGTGATAGTTTGATATTATCATGAGCACGCCGATTATTCATGGCTTACATCGTTTATACATAATTGACTGATGAGCGCGGTTATCCGAACAATTCCATAGTGATGACAATACACAAAACAATTCAGCTGAAATTACAACAATGATATGTAAGCGTGTAACGCCGGCATAGGTAAGTGTAAGTAAACTCTTTTCAGCATTCGCTAAATGCATATTACAGAGCCAAATTTTCACAATGCTAAGTAAATTTACTCAGTGAATAGTACTTATTGTTTTTTTACGCAGGTTTACCTCCTCCATCATAAATTACGGTTTTTCTACACACTCAGTAACCCTACAGGCTAGAATTTGTCATCGACCATAATTTAGTGTTTCTTGCAAACAACAAACCTAATCCTATTAAAGATTTGATATTTTGATGGTGACATTGCTATCGCGATATACTTATCGACTGCTAAAAATACTGCTGGCGATGCGGTCGATTGGTTACGTACGCGCGTGTCACTTCATGTAACACGTTGGTTAATCTTGGTTTGTTGCTAGGTCCTTGCTATTGATGCATATTTGTTATCGATCGGCTGTTTATCAGGGAAACAGGGAGATCGATGCCGCGAAAGATTAAAAGAACACGATAGGGACTCATACGGCTTGCTCGTACTCAAAACTACGCGGTTTCGGAACACGCTAACAAAACTGGGCACTTTCCAATTTGAAACGAGGAAAAAGTTAATTGACCGTGACCCACTGCACGCTGGTACACCCGTACACCACATAAGAGTTTTATTTCCAAAGGATGGAAATTTCATTGTTCTCACCCCAACATGGCCGCCGTGCATTAACCGTCAATAACGAAAACGGCAGCAAACACATTTACCTGGTTAACATCGTTCATAGACTCTGCCAAATTAACAATTGCTGTGCAGGCCTTGTCGGCTCCTTCTGTTTGGTATTCTGACCAGTTTTCACTCGGAGAAGAGTATCCTTTAACACTGACGTTCGACACCGTTTCATCGACAGGCGAGCGTGGTGAATCCATAACATATTATTACGCTTCTAAGAAGAGCGTTTCTAAAGTGTGTCCAATGGCATCGAACCACATATGGCGCTGCACGTGTTCAATTAATTGAACACGTGCAGCGTCATATGTGGTTCGACATCAGTCTTCGCGTGACGAAGTAAAGACCGGAAGTTTGTGACTACAGGGATAAAAAAGGTCATGCTTGCGATTTTTAATAGCTTATTCTATCACATAAAACGGGTTAAGAAACCTCTCAGTAATAACTTTACACTGTCGTGGAACGCAAAGAAAAAGTAGGAACACGGATGGTCAAAATCCGACATCCGATCAAAGAACCGGAAGTTGTTCTAATACGTATGTATTACTTGTCACGCACTCTGTGTCACAGGACACTGTTTCTTCGCTTATTTCCCAGCAGTGGTGCAACACTCACCGCCATCTGACCCGCATATTATAGTACATGTAGTTGTTTGTTTATGAAGAAATGTTTGATTCTGAGCTCGAGGTACGCGTGGTTATATTTATCTAGCATTCTTTTCCATCAATGACTAAAAGGTAAGTCAGTTTGTATGTGTGGTACCTTTAAAATATAATGTGACTATAAATCTATACTGAGCTACAACCTTGGACGTTTTTAGTCTGCAACCAGCTGGCGTATTTATTTTGTTAAATTAAAGATCATGTGAAATCATTCATTTGAAATTAGCTTAAAATACAGTCGAATATCGATAGCTAACACCCAAGTTAACTGAAATTTCTAACGCCAACTTGCCAAAACAAAATTATTTTCCTTGCTTCAATCAGGTCACAAATAAACTCATACCGGCGCCTTTTTGTGACGTGTTCGCACCCAAGGCTTTGCACTTTTAATCGATGTATAAAAGCCCTCATCAAACGGTGCGTGATAGTCGATGATATAGTTGGGGTAAGAGTTGTGATCCAAAACTATCATTTGCTATCGATGACTATTTATCATGCTTTATACAATCAAACGGTGCAGTGACGGCAGCGCGCCGTGATTAGTTTTTTGATACGTGTAGTCACAGGGAACCCAGGCTTTGTATGGAACTTACCAATGATTTCATGTTGAAAGTCTGATTTGCTAAAAAATAACCTGTAGATCTGACTGCAACGCCTCTCTGTTAAAGACCCTGTTTTGCCCAAAAGGTGGTTTGCAATCAATCTCTAGAGACATAGATAACAATAGTGAAACGAACAAATGCTGGTGGACGAACAAAAGGAGCTAATGAGAGAACTATTGTTTATGTCCACCAGCATGGCGGCGATGACGTAACATGAAAACCATCTATATATATTGTGTGCCCGAGCATCGGCCACCATTTGAAAAATCTGGTGGTCATTTGTAGCTCTAATTTACATTGTATAATCAGTGTTTGCATTGCCGGCCATGTCACAGTCAGTTGTTAAACGTTTATTCAATACCTTATTTATCAGGCAACACTATTACTGAACATATTTTAATAAAACAAGTTTGAAGAGAACAGAAACACAAGACAGAAGTATTAATAATTCCTTTCCACACAATTGAATGTTTGCCACAAGAATAGCTGATTGGGAGAATTAACCCCGAAAAAAAAAATCCTATACTGTAGTAACTCCCGTGCAAACTAAAACAATAACAGAGGCACATGAAGCATAATGGATCTTAACACAGTAATATTACGTAAAAATTGCATTGTATTTGAGTTCAATTTACCCAACAAGGATCATGTCAAGAAGAGCATATACATGTATAAGGTGCCAGCTGATTATAGCTTAAGTGATTCACAATGAGATTGGGTAGTATACATGTAGAATAAGATAAAATTTAGATATATTAAATAAATGTTACATAATGTGTAGTTCCAGAAAATAATAATACCCCCACTGTGGAGCCGGAGAGTCACAGAAATTCCAAGGGGTAGTGGGTTTTAAAGCAATAAATTTCCAAAAGGGGAGCTGTACAGGGGGGCTTGCAAAGAGTCTCTTTTCAGAGGGTTTTCTGCAAAATCATGTGACCGAATAAACACTTATGTACTTTCTCATTCGATTCAGGTAACCTAAATCCAATATCAATATAAATATTAAACATTCTGTCCATCGGGATAAATGGACAAAATTGAGATTCTTTCTTTGTGAGAACAATAATTTTAGAAGCTTGTTTAACTTCAGAAAGCTACATGACTGTGTAAACATATATATGTGTGAGATCGCACCCAAACTTTTAAAACTTAAGCCTGTTCACAGTGTGTCACTGAAAAGAGTTTTGCAGGGACTTGAGTACTGAAAATACAAATCGATGCATATTATATATTGTTTCTGCCCATTGAAAAAGTTTTGTAAAGTTAATTTAGTGTTTTACTTTATAAAAAGCATGATTCATTGTCTGTATATTAATATTTACCAAAGCACAGGCCCGGGGGGGTGGGGGGGGGGGGGGGGGGGGGCTACTCCCATATATGAGCTATATACAGTAGGTATGTGTCGCTGTGAAGGGTATGGTTTTCAGGCAGTAATTAGTCTGGGATAGGGTATAGTAATCAGAGAATTTTGATCTAGAATAGGGTATCATTTTCTGCAAAACTGATCAGTTGCGTGAAGAAATTAGTCTAGACAAGGTTTATTACTGGCAAATGGCATTTAAAAATCGTTACGGCGGGCAGTATGGCATTTTTACTGACCCCTGGTAACTAATAACAAAGAAAGCGTTCCAAAACTTTGGTCCAGGATGGGGGTAGGGTTTTCGGTGTTTAGTCTAGAATAGGGTTGCAAATGCAGCTAAAATGGTCTAGTATAGGGCAAGGATCTCCGAGTCCCAGTGGAACACCCCTGCCCCCCTGGTGGGGGGGGGGGGGGGGGGGGAGGGGTACTCAATATATTTTTGGATGGGGATGTGTCACTGTGGGACTCTGAAACCCTTACCAGTATACCACTAGTGACCATGCATGTTCAGCAGAACCAGACTTAAGACACCGAAAATCTCTAAACCCTATCCCACACTTGCTATTAAGAACTATATCTATATTATTCGCAATTTTATTTCCGTTTAGGGAAGGCTCTTTCTCTTTATTTCAAGTTTCAATTCCTATTCTAGGCTTCATTCTTGACAAACCACGCATCAGTTTCCTGGCAAAATATGATACTTTATTCTAGACCAAACCTCTCTGATTTCTAAATATCATATACCCCAGTGTAATCTCCTTGAAACCATACAATGTACCCTTCACAGCAGCACATGCCCGTACAGCTTATGTATGAAAGTACCCCCCCCCCCCCCCTCCCCCCCTCCCCTCTCTCTTGGTCTGTTTCCTTCCCCACTCCCTCATCCCTTCTCATGACTTATACATGTACATGTACCTTCTTTATAAATTCCTGATAATACTGCTTGAAACGTACTGAACGAACACCAGCATACAGTTGTTGAATTCTTTAATTTTATTCATGAGCTCAGCATTAACAACATTCAGAATAATTTTTCTTATAAGCCTCAGAAACTCAACAAACAAATTGAATATGATTTAGGGATCCAGGCAAGAATGTCCAGACTTTTCAGCAATTTTTCACTTAAGTTTTTTGTTTGATTAATAAGCCTTGAACCCTTACCCGTACATTCCCTCAGAGAGTCAATTATGGAGACGTATGTAGTGTTAAGTTCTAACTTTTGAGTTTGTGGACGAAATCCTATGCTGTGGCCATTCAAATGAAACCTCTCTTTGGCAGTACTTTTGCATGGTACCATTTGCTCTTCAAATATTTTATAATATTGAGAATGAAATTATGGAATGTTTGTTGAATTTTGATAATTTTTTGGAACATGAGAGTGAAAGGGTTTTCCCTTTCACTTCCAGAGTCAATTATGAGACATAATGTATACTGTTATATAAGTGTACTGTAGTTCTTAAACTTTTGAGTCTTCGTGTAGACAAAATCCTATAGTGTGACCATTCAAACGAAACCTCTTTCACCTTTGGCAGACTATCTTTGCATGGTACCATTATTTTGTTTTTCAACATTTTACAAAACAAAATTTGAGAGTTTTTCTTGAATTTTGAGATTTGGCACTCTTGGGAGTTATTAAGGGTTGAAAAATATAACTTAATTATATACACTGTAGAAACACATCCAGTTACATACACTGGTTTTGAAGGAAAAGTTTTTATGACCTTCAAGTAACCCAACAGTAGGCCTGTATACATTTGTATTTATGATTGCTTTTTAGGATGAAATTTTATTTCAAAATGAAAGTACATGTATCATGTTCTGATTGAAATCCTTTCAGTTACTACATGTATAAGGAAAGGATTTCAATCAGAACATGATACTTCATTTTGCCTCAAAAATAAAATTTCATCCCAAAAAGCCATCATAAATACAAATGTGTAAGGCCTACTGTTGGGTGACTTGAAGGTCATAACTTTTCCTTCAAAACCTGAGTGCATGTATGTAAGTGGCAAGTATTTATTTAATAAAAGATCAGCGCTTTCTGAGGCCACGATAACAGAAGATTTCTAAATTGTGTGTTTTCATGTGAATTTAAGTTTCCTGAAAAGTCACTTTTACATTGTAAATTAGGATGTTCGACTTGTCCCCTCTGCAGAGCCCCCCCCCCCCCCCCCCCCCCCCCCCCCCTCGATGCATCTGTCATTTCTAGCTGAGTGCTTCTATCAGGTCATGGCCCTTGGCCATGGGGAAGGGTACTGTTCATTGGTGCCCCCACAGGAAATTCCACAGGAAATGAAGTATCAATTATGTCCTGGGGTGCACTGGGGGGATGGTTAGTTGCCTGACCCCTTGGATTCAAAAGTGATAAAATGCCCAGACAAGTTGCTGGTCAGAGTGGAATAATGGCTTGATATATTAATGCTCAGAGAAAACAGGGTGTTTGAACTTTCTGCTTGCCAATTTTTATAATCTCCCTCTCCATTTATGGCTCCCGGCACCTTTATTGCCCTTTTGCAAATTTTTAATTGCAAATGAAATATTATAAAATATAATTTGGAAATATACAAGTCATGTAATGCGCCCTTTTGCAATTTGCGAATTAAATATTCATTTACAATATTGTATTTCCCTATTGCCATTTGCTACTTAAATATGGTAATATATTTGCATAATTTCCCCTTATTTTCTCCTACTTTCTGCCATATCAGAAATGTTGTCTTCCCAGTTGCTTGTTAATAATACCTTCTTTTACCTGCCTCCCCCCTCCCCTCAAATCCTGTGCTCTTTCATCATACCCTGAATTCTGAAGATATATGTATGAGGGCTAATTAATCAGAGTTTCAAATTCTCAGCAGCAGTTGATTTAAGGGCTTCTTTATGATGATTTCTGTATTTGTTTCTTTTGTAGAGATTAAAGGGAAACAGGTTTGCACAGACTGCCCAACAAGCAATGAATCAACAACACAGCATACCAACCGACTCTGCCTCTGAACAACCAACCACTTGCACTGAAAGCAACCCTCAGCCAGATGCATGCTGGTCCTGGGTTGTTTGCTTGGCATGTGCTGTTTCTA